>JAPYZE010004694.1:0-10242 GCA_030522805.1 Leptomastidea abnormis
GGGCACACGTCAAGGTCAGCAGCTCTAGTGGAAGATTATTATTATTATTATTATTATTATTATTATTATTATTATTATTATTATTATTATTATTATTATATATTTCTATATATTCCTATATATTTCTATATATTCACACAGACGTTTTTTTCAAGCATGTTATTCAATTTAAAATAAAGCATTTCAAATTTGAAAATGCATGTTCAAAATTCGAACGTATACATTACCAAAACGCTTGAATCTACTCATTCCGAATCCGGGCGTGGGAGACTCCCAACGCCGGAATGTGACGCTCCAAGTCTAGCATTTACACAGTTCAACGCTTATAGAAGCTCTGGGCTACCAATTTAAGAATAAAAGACTTCTATACTTGACACTACTCATTTCAAAATATCTTGAACTGTTGTATTGCTAAATTGGGAAAACAAGACTTCCGATTTCCGAGTCGTTAATTTCTAATTGTTTGGAAGCAATTCATTTCAAAATTTAGGGAGTACGGCACTTCAAAATTTTTTTGGGTGTAAGATTACCGACTTACCTATCCCTATTTTGGCAGATGACCAGTGCCTTTGATTTGATTGCAGTGTTTTCCGATAATTGATCAATTATGCTGAGATTGTAAATAATATTAAAGGTATTTTGGACTTCTTTGAGAAAGCATTTTGCAGTTTTTTTTCAATTGTTTCTTTTGTCAAATTTTATTTTTATTATGTAGTGTGGGATTCTCGATTTATTTTTATTAATTTTTCAAACTTTATTTTAAGCTATTTTAAACTAAAAAAGAGTTACTCGAGATTTTAGCGTGGAATCTCAGGTCAGATCTCAGGTGAAATTTTTAGTAAGCAACATTTAAAACATTTTTCAATATATTATATTTAGAGTATTAACTTCTTTTTTTACATCTTTTTTCAGTTCATCGTATTTTTTGATAAACTACACAATGATATTTGATAAACTACACATCTTAAAAAATAGTCGTTTTTTTATGTTGCTCTCCTATAAATAATCTTTATCTTAACACAATAAAAATTATTATTGATATCATAAATGTAATTTGCTATAACAAATTTTTGTTTATAACCGTTATAACGCTCTCTTAAATGTTCTTATAAATTTATCTTTGTTTTGACTATATAGGTAACTGAACAGTTATAATAACTTAACTTATGTACAAAATCAACTCGTCATAATTTTTTAGTAATATCTTTTCCTAGACTATCAAAGTTACTTAGATTATTGTAAATTTTTGGTATTATTGAAAATTTGTTCAAATAAAAACGTCTGTCATTATAAATTGATATAAAATAGAACAGCAATAATATTCTTTTTTTTACAAGTATCGTTTTAAGTAGATGATTTTAATTTGTTGAGTCTAATTTTTGTTTTTCTATAAAAGGTATTTGGACCAAAATTTTTCAAACAATAATATATAATTGTCGATATTTTTACTGTCATTAAAATTATTCATAGTATCTTATTTTCAGATCTTTACCCAAACTTTTATGTCAAGATAATGATGGCCCTGGTTCTCATCAATATACAAGTATAACACACTTTGAACCAATACCGCATGATCACGATTTTTGTGAAAGAGTTGTTATTAATGTAAGTAATATTAATATATTTACGTCTTATCCATTAAAAAAATTAATTATAAAACAATTAATAAAGCATGTTGAAAATGTGTTAAAATATTTCATTAAACAGTCTGAAACAAAGTGTGCTCAAAACTTATAAAGTATTGGGGATACAAAGTTGTTTATGTGACTTGTTTTGACGTCTTATAACCCATTTTGCTTTATGTTGTGTTTAAATTTGGGGGTTTTTGTTTGTAAGACAAAGTGGACTGTATCTTTGTAGGATCCGTTTCGACCTTACGGGGACAAAGTGTGAGATGAGGAAAAGGAGAAGGTGAGGATGGCACTCTAATGTGTTTGCCAGTATTGCATTTGAACTCGTGCGGAAGGAGAAAGTTTGTTTTTTTGCTCGAGCTTGAGAGAAAGTTGCATCACACCACGTGCTACGGGAGTCAGTTGGCTTTTTAGAAATAAAACACTCGCAATCAAAAACAGAACATTAAAGCAATATTTCTAATCGAGTTTACAACGTGCTTTTGCACTTTCATAGCTTACTAAACGTGATATAAAAAATAATGGGAGAATGATACTATACGCGTAACAAGAGATAGAAGCAAAACGAAAAGAGAGAAAAAGTATCTTCATCTTCCTTGGTGAGAGAGATGAGTATACAATATTTATATGTTGCTCGAGAGAGCGTGCGCTACAGGCGCGTGTGCGATGTAGACTGACGGCAAGCGCGTCTACCCGTACAGTCGAAGAAGAAGACGGAAGTATGGGGGGGGGGGAAGGCAGACAGTGCTGCTGTGCTGACTCGCAACTAATTAAGGCGCGAGATTATGAAAATATTAAGCTAACTTTCAACAATATAATACCTATACTCCGCATGTTTTTCACGCCGATTTCTCAACTTTTTAACTTCAAACCAAAACTAATAAATATTTTTACCACGAAAATTTTTTATTTAAAGCCCAATAACTATACCTACAACATATATTAGCGGTTAACCTATATTTTATCAATTATTTAGAAATTAAATTAAAATTCAATATTACTCCGTAAGCGTCTATACTAATTTAACTTATGTTGGATCGTAAGACGGTCGAAGACGTCACATTCCGACCAATTTCGTGGCACCAATACGAATAACAGGAGGTTGTGATCTTCGGAGGCTGAAGTTGGCCCAAAATTGGGAAAACAGTTGCTTATTATTTAAATGAAAAGTGACAAAGGATTTTATTCAATAAGCCTTCCTATTAGATACTTTAAATTTGTTATTGTAATATCTTGAGCCTCCCGGCTTAGAAATTAAGTTTTTTTTTGTATCTTTTATTATTTTTATTTTTTACTTTTATAAAAGGTTTTGTATTAATTTGTAACGGTTCGAGTTACCGGCCGTCTACTAAATATATATATGCACCTAGTGCTTGCGGGACCTGCTGCTGCTGCCCGTGCAGCGTGCACTACAGCACGGTCGATGGCCTCGTCTACCGAGGCATTTCTGGTTGTTACCAGGTTACTGACGGGCTTATTTGCCCTTGCCAGCTAGCTGTAGAAGTTGCGCACTGACGGAGCCCTCTCGACGTCGGTCGCTTTAGTCGGTGGCGTATGATAAGCAGAGCTCTTGTCTGCGATACTCGCTTGTAATATTTATGTGGAAGTTTTTACTTTATTTTTGCAGGGGAATACATGCAAGAACATGGGTTGCGCGAATAGATAAGACGTTTAGTAGGGGGTATAATCAGATACATATTCTGTATAAAGATGTACACGGACGCACCCGGGCGTCTTAACGAAGGTGCATACCTGTAGAGAGAGAGAGAGAGAGAGAGAGAGAGAGAGAGAGAGATGTAGATGTAGATGTAGATGTAGATGTTTATTTATTAGACCTCGGGGTAATCCATCTGGCCTTGCAAATTAATACAAAATTATAATGATGCATTTTACATAATTAATTTGAACAGAAATCAATGACTTAAATTTTAAACAGTATTTGATAAAATAAAATAGAATAAAATTTATAAACTCAATTTCATTAAATAAAATATGTATATAGTACAATATGAAGCTCTTGAAGTACAGATCTGCGCTTTTATGCAGATAAAAAAAACAAGAGGCAAAATGTCGAATAACAGTAGTACCAAGTACCACATAATAATATTAATTTAATTTAGAAAAAAGTTAATATAATGAGCATAATGAGGATGTCGAGCAGAACTGTGGAGATCAAAATATAGAATATAAATAGAGCAGTACAGAAATCCAATCTGGTATGCGCGTGATATAACATAGATTTATTAAAAGTAGAGTAAGGTGTACTCAGGTCTAAGTAAAGGGAAAATTATGCCAGTCAATACTACTCTGCTATGTTTGCCTCCCACTTTTGTCTTTCAATGTTGAGAAGCTCTCTCTTTACGTAATCTTTGTAAATGGCATAATGATTTGGGTCAAATGAGGAGGGTCTATATGTATTTAGAAATTCTGAGGCAGTAACAGAGAATGAGTTTCGCATAGTCTCCGTACGAAAGTTTGGAGGGTAGAGAATTGGCGGTGGCCGTCTAGGGGAATGACGAGTTTCTTCGTTTGATACTAATTTTAGATATGCAGCAATATAAGATGGTGAGTTATGTGCTAACACATTAAACGCGAGTGCTGCCGTGAGATAATTCCTGCGATGTTTTGGTGTGAGCCACTCGAGCTTTAAGCGCCATGGTGTTATACGTGCATTAAATGGTAGGTTACCAAACACAAAGCGGACACAGGCATTCAAGAGTCTATGTAAGCGGAGTTCCT
The DNA here is from genome assembly GCA_030522805.1 of Leptomastidea abnormis. Classification (NCBI taxonomy): domain Eukaryota; kingdom Metazoa; phylum Arthropoda; class Insecta; order Hymenoptera; family Encyrtidae; genus Leptomastidea; species Leptomastidea abnormis. The sequence continues at coordinate 4,371 of JAPYZE010004694.1, forward strand.
GTGTTTTGTCAAGACTATGATAGACGACACATGCGTAATCAAAATGAGGAAAGATAAGTGTTTCCACCAATCTTTTTCTCAAATCGAACGAGAGCGCATGTCTATTTATTTTGAGGGATCTTAAAGAGCCATAGGTTCTAGCAATTACGGAGTCTATTTGCGAAAAGAAGGATAAATCATTATTAATCCATAGCCCTAGGCTTTTTATTTTAGTCATATAAGGGAGCTCGTGGCCGTTCACTACTATTTTCGGGAGAGAATTAATATCATGAGTTGACAAAAATTTAGGGCTACCTAGAGGCATATCATAAGTCTTTAGGGCGTTCACCGTAAGACCAAACTCATTTACTCTATTTAGTAACAAAATAATATCGGCGTTTATAAGCTCAACAGCTTCTAACATATTGTTGCACGGTGCTGATCGGTAAATATGCAGGTCCTCTGCAAAAAACATGTATTTACAATGCTTGAGGGTGGAAGCCAGATCACGAATAAAGATCGAGAACAATCTTGGTCCAAGGACGCTGCCCTGAGGGATTCCATTTGAGACATTTGCCCATTGTGATTTTTTGCCTTTTTCGTCTACCGTAGCTTGTTGCCTATTGGTAAGATACGAGAAAAACCATAAAAGAGAATTATCGTCACAACCGATCTCACGAAGCTTACGAAGAAGCAAAGCATGATTGATCGTGTCAAAGGCTTTTGAAAAATCAAAAAGGACCAGGATAGTACCCTTCCTTTCATCAACTCCTTTTCTGGTATCCTCAATAATACGTAGTAGGGCTGTCTGGGTACTGTGGCCTGATAGGGATCATGTAGGTTGTATTTGTCCAAATGATTTACTAGCTGAAAATCAACAAGACGCTCAAGTAACTTAGAGACCTCCGGGAGTTTGGCTATAGGACGAACATCAGAGAGTAATTCAAGTTTCTTACTTTTTGCAAGTGGATGAAGGGGAGTGTTTTACCAAGACGAGGGAAAGACTGAGTGAGTCAATGAGTAGTTGAATAAATATTTAAGAGGCGAGATAATGTGAGGCAATAATAGTCTCAACATACTCATCGAAATTTCGTCAAGACCCATAGATTTGGAGTTAGCTTTGGATATGGCAAGAAGTACATCTCTATCAGTTACCGCACGATACTTGAATAGAAATTCTTGACAAGGAGGTTCTATAAGCACATCATTTAAGTCGGAAAGGGTCAGGGGAGCGTGAATTGAAGAGATACTCGAGAAATAATTGTTGAGGACATTAATTGAAAAAATCAGTGAAGGTGAGGGCAACGGAGCAGTTGAGATACCCATGCTACGAAGGATTTGCCAAGTAGACTTCGAGTTTGTAGAATTTACAAGCTTATTAGCGAAGTAAGAGTTTTTCGCCGAATCCAGTGCAATACGGGATGTTAACACGCAAAAAACGGAAGCGATGTAAATAAACTATCAAGCCTGTTCTTTTGTAGCGTCTATACATGTTGTCCCTAGCCTGCATATCATCACGAATGGCTCTGCTTACCCAAGGCTTACGTCGCACGGAGGCGAGAACAGTACGTTTAGGTGCCACACGGTCAAACGATGAAATGATCACGTGTATAAGCTGGTCAACAGAGTCATCTAGCTTGGAGAAGTAAAGATGTCGATAAGAAGTGGGAGATAGTATTGATGTAGAATTTAAGTCGTCCGGAGGAGGTAAGGTAATGGCCTCGCAAAATACATTGCCAAGAGATAATTGATCGATACGTTGTAGAGGACGGATTAATCTCTTTAAAGGGGGTGGAGTGTAAATTTCATGCTCGAGCTTAATCTCAATCCAATCATGGCCTGCTGCGAAGGGCATATCAGTTTTCGAATAAGAAACAACAGAATCAGAACTACTAGTAATGAAAAGGTCTAACCAAGTATGAGTGGGCCTTCCATTATGAAAGAAGTGATGTGTTGGCTCCGATTGTACCAGATGAAGCGAGTATGAGGACAGAATAGATCGAAGATAAATTGATGCGTGAAAATCAGTAGACTTTTCAATGTTGAAATCTCTTGTGACAACAATGCAGTCATAAAAGCCCATAAATTCTGAGAAAGTAAGAAAGAAATATTCTGGGTATGCTGCACGGGGTCGCCTATATACAACCGAGAAAACAAACTTGAAACTAGGTAGCTCAAGTTCAGCTATTAAAAATTCAGGCGTGTTGTCGAATACAGGATCAGATAAAGCAAGGATACGTACTTTGATATAGTCTTTTGTATATATGGCTACTCCACCTCCACCCAACCCGACTCGATCATTACGAACGACCTTGTAGCCATCAAGAGCTATGACTGAGTCATCATGGCTCTCTGTTAAAAACGTCTCAGTGACGCCAACTGCTACATAGTTACCATTTAGCACTTTGTCAGAAAAAAGCTGAAAAATAGTGCATAGCCTATTTATATTAATGTGGGAAAGATGTAGGTACTGCAGTGACGTATGAGAATCCGGACACTGAGTATATCTTATTCCACATCTGAGTCCATAGGCAGATCAGTGGAACTTTGGGTGGAAGGTTGGGTGGATGGTAATAGTGTATTCACTTTATCTTCCGAATCAATGAAAATGGGGGCAGATCCTGGATTTGGGCGCACAAATACTCTGTATTTGTAGACATACGGTCGCTGGTAATTTAAAGCCTTGCGAACAGATTCTACTTTTCGTATAATGTTGTAAACCGGTTTAGGCCAGATTGCGCGAAGATACAGACGACCACCACCACCACAACCTAAGACAATATCATTCGTTTTGTCCTTCAACTTGTGAGCCTTTATAATGAGCAAATCGCGTGGGGCACGGGAAGAAAATTGAATGACAAGCTCACGTTCGTTCTGTTGAGTTGTATTGTCCGTCGATGAAGTAGATGCTTTGGAGGGAGGTACAGTCTATTCAAGAGTACCCATAATCAGACTATTTAGCGGCTGCTGTTTAAAAGCCTTTAGCACTTTAGAGACAATCACATCATCTGCTAGAGTTACATTTGAAGAGATGCTAGCAATCCTGACCTCAAAACTATCAATTGCTTTCATTCGGAGTTCGTAATCACCAGGCTCTTCTGCTCGAGGGCAGAGAGTCTCTGGTTTACAGAGGCTAACTGTGTTGAGTTTGAGTTAATCTGCACTGAGTTCTGGGTTATTTGAGAAGAGTTAACCTCCATTTGAGCCGAGAGAGTCTAAATCGAGCTTTCAATAATTCCCATCTTCATCTCAAGGATGTCGAGTTTGTTAAGATTCTCGAGCTTTTATTGGTCAGTCTTGTACATATTGAGAAATTGCGTAAAATACTCTGGAACTAGTTCTGACATGGCTTCAGTGATAGGAGTGAGCAAGACTGAGTTTCCAGAAATATCAGACAAAGAATCGTTTGACGAGGTGAAACTAGATGCTGGTGATAGTTCAGAGTGAGATTTTTTGGAAACTTGATATTCAGTAGAGGGTAGCGAGGAATCGTCTTTTTTCCTTTTGGCAAGCTCTCTAGCAGCAGAAGAGTCTACCGGATTCGTAGAAATATTATCAACCGTGGAAGCTGATTTTAGAGATGCAATAATTAATTGGTCTAAATCCGTGTCTATTATGTCGCCGGAATAATAAAAACAGGCCAGATCACAGCAGTAAAAAACAGGAGGCGCAGTAACACCTGATTTCGAAATACAAAGAGAGTGGTAGACCTTAGTACACTTATTGTAATACAAGTCTGGCTTCTTTAGGTTGCGTTTGTTGCGGTGACTACATTTACCACAGTTGATATTCCAGGCTCTACTCGACATAGTTAGGACCTGCTCCTAAAATAACAATATAAAAAATCATTTCAATTTCTCAAATTATAGACGGTCAAAACACTATACAGTATTCATACAATAAATGTTATAAATTTAATAAGCTGTGTTAAAGCTATAACTGTAAGTTATGCAAAACTATTTAGAGTTAACTATTAATTAATAAAATGTATAGCTAATTTCATGTTAATATTGGTAGACTAGTAGAATATAAAAAATTACAGCAACAAAGTCTATAAGAATTTATCTTCAAATTTTCAAAACTTAAATTTTCGTAATAAATTAAAATTTTGTAAAGGATAAACTAGTAGAGCAACGATAAAAATTCTAGATTACATAATAAGTTACTGAACAGCAAGCAAAATATTATAATACGTAAATTCAAAATTCAAAAAGATCAAAAAATGGCGCCAGTTTGTGGTCAGCGACACCAAGCGTCAGCGATGTGAACGACGTCGATACAGCAGGAAGTTGCTATCACATTGTCACTAGACGACGTATCGTGCAGTGCTACCAACTATTCAATAAATACCTCGAAGTGTTACTAGTTGAATTTTCAATTTGAGGTTAAGACTTGATTTGAGGTTATGACTCCTTCCGAAGCTTGAGAGCAGAGCCTACGATGATAAATGGGTACCTTTCAGATGGAGTACATGGAACGAAGGGCAGATAGGGCCTAGGTACACTGAAGTTCCATGTATGCACAGTAGAAGCGCCAGTCAGTCAACATCGGATTATGTAGAACACGATGCACATACAGCAGGTGACTGTCGTGGTCGAATGCATAGACGATGGAAACAGGTGTAATTCCCTGGCTCAAAGAATAATTCTTAAAAATTAAAATGTTCACAAGCAACAAGAGCCAGTCGGGAATCCACCTGTAACAATTTTATCACTCGCAGGAATTGCGAGAAATAAGAAAATGTGCAAAATAATAGGAGCACAAGAAAACACGTCCGGTCGCCACTTACCAGAGAGAGAGAGAGAGAGAGAGAGAGAGACAGAGAGAGAGAGAGAGAGAGAGAGAGAGAGGAAGAGGGAGAGGGAGAGAGGGAGAGGGAGAGGGAGAAAGGGAGAGGGAGAGAGAGGGGGAGAGAGGGAGAGAGAGGGAAAGAGAGAGAGAGGGGGAGAGAGAGAGGGAGAGAGGGAGAGAGAGAGAGAGAGAGAGGGAGAGAGAGAGAGAGAGTACGGAGCTGGTACTTACAATAACAGCTTCGGCTTTGCTCGCACCAAACGTCTCGGAGCCTCTTTTGTTGATGACGACACAACTGCGTAGTAGGCCTGGGCCTCGAAGCTTGCGATGTACGCTACAGAAAAACCGTAACCTCGGCGTCTGGAGGACGTACAGCTAGAGGAGGTGTAGAGGCGATGGTGCTTGTATTTAAGCACAGAAACAACAACAACAGCAACAACGACAACGCTTGTCACTCACACGAAGGCATCCACGAAAAGCTACTTGCCAAGATATTGAACCGTAAGAATATACGTCTGCTGCGCTTAAAGCTCTCTTTCAATTTTTACCGATAACATCAAGTCTCGTGCTTAATCTGATCTACCGCTGCTGGTGTGCTACCGCACGTACCACCGGTCTGGCTCAACATCTCCTTACCGCTCCCCCTCGCCTATGCGCTCGGCTCGCGCCGACCACTGCTGGCGCGTCTCTCCGCATCACACGTTACCTGGCCGGTCTCTTTCTCTCTCTCTCTCTCTCTCTCTCCCTCTCTCTCTCTCTCTTATCTTATGGGAGTGCCATACTTGACGTCTCCCATCTCGCTCTCCTTGACGTCGCAGCACCTGTAACAGCTTAAAATATTATACATATATTCTGCTTGAGCTAAGAGAGAGCAAGCAACGAGAGAATAAAATCTCGTTACAAATTATAAGTTAAGAAGTTAAGGGATAAATGATTTTTTAGAACGAAGTTCTTTATAGCGGGCCACAAGGGGAGTGAAATGATGAAAATCGTCAGATTTTTATGTAACGCTTCCTCCCAACACTCTTTTTTCCATTTTCTTTCTAAATGTTAATCAAATTTAGAAATAAGTTTCTCCTCAATTACTAAAAAAAAAAAAAGA
>JAPYZE010004695.1:0-27689 GCA_030522805.1 Leptomastidea abnormis
CGAACAAAATGCGCCCTCAATCAGGAGCGTACCTTGAAATTGAAAATTTTTATTTTTTGAACCATATAACTACCCCTTTTTTGAGGAATTACTCATATACACATAGAGTACCTATGTATATATGTACGCGTGACGTCTACCTCCCTCACTTCAATACTTGCACTATATACGTTTCTATATATACACATACGTGTGTTTGTGTGTGTGTGTGTGTGTGTGTGTGTCCAAGCGATGAACAGAGAGTAACAGCCGTGTGACGTCACGTCCAGTGGGTCCCCTCCCTCGCGCATCGGAGCAGCGCATCACGAAAGAGAAAAATAAAAGAGAAGAGCGAGAGAGGCTGCAACAACAGCACAGTGTAACAGCAGTAACAGCAGCAGCAGTTCTCGAATACCACTTCCGCGTTCTAGCGAGGCGCATGCGCCTACGCTCCTTTCTCTCTCTCTCTTTCTCTTTCTCTCTTTTTGTTTGTCATCGCCGAGGCGCGACGGCGATTCCCCTTTCCTCCTCCACCTCCTTCTCTTATAATACCTATACGTATATATAGGCTACTCCTCCCTTTCTCCCTTCCTCTTTTTCACTCACTCGATTCCTCATTGTTTTCTCGTTCTTTTGTACTATGCACTACGCCAATTTGAACGGGAAAAAGAGATGGAGACAGAAAGGGAAAAACAGTGAGAGAGAAAGAGTAAAATAGAGGGTGGGTATATATGAGGGAAAGCGATTGAAAATTAAATGTGAACGGCTGAAACGATTTTGATGATACGTTTTTTTTTTTTTTTTTCATTTTTGAAGCTTTTATTGGATGATGAAAAATTTGGCGGTCTGTAGATGTATGTACATTTTCAAGTTTCAAGAGATGTACGATTTGTTATTGAACAATTTTTTATTTTTTTTTGGGGGTTGTTGTAAGCAATTTAGGTGGTTGTGTCGTTGTAACAGAGATTTAGGGATTTTAAAACGATAACTGATATGATGTGCGTATACCTGAAAGTAGAACATTGGCCTAGTATAGTTAATCATTCCAATAACATAACGAATACCAAAAAATATCTTTTAAATCGATTAAATTTCAGATTATTATGCTAATACAAACATTATATTAAGTTGTAATCAGTTCTGAGAAATTTTACCGTGAAAGAATCATTAATGACAATAACAAAAAAAAATTCCCATATATTATCAATGAATATTATTGTCAAGGTGGAATATTAACTGAGATAATAATAATAATAATAATAAAACTTTCATTTTTATTTCAGCCGTTAAATTTGGACGAATGTCCAAGAAACAGAGGGAAAAGGTCGAGGACGAGGTGAGATATCACAGGGCGCAAATGAGAGCAGCTTCAGAAACGGCGCCGGACAGTAGCGTTTTCGAGCACCAGACGCCGAGTAGCTCGGATCAACATCATTCTTATAATGGAGGGTCAGTATATATACAGCTAACAAAAGCAAGATTTATCTTATATATTTTTTTTTATATCATCTCTCTCCTACCATTCTTTTGCGCTTTATCACTATTTTTTCGCTAATCTTTAACCCTTTAAGTCCCGATTTATCATTGTTACCGGACAACATGTGAAAGTACCATCTTTTTTATTTACTTATTTTTTTTCTTTCAAAATTTTGCAATACTTTTTTATCAAGCCGTTAAAAAGAAAATATCACAGAAAAAATTAAACAAGTCTTCAACAATAATCCTAAAAGCTCGCGGTAAATAGCATAAAATTCATATAAAATTCGATATCTCGATTTGAACATCATTAAATTTATTCAAAAACAAATAATAACATGTAAAATTTTTTTATTTTCGTATTCACATAATGAAAAAAAAAAACGAACTTGGTCAACTAACGATTCTACATCTTTGACAATCTACAGGATTTCTCCGAGATTAATCGCTGAACGGATTCTCGGCAACGGACTTAAAGGGTTAAAGTAAGCAAGAGTAATTTATTTTTGCACCAAAACAATAATTAATAAATTCCAGTTTTTTTACTAATACTTAAAAGCACATGCAATATATTTAATTAAAAATAAAACTATAATTTTTTAATATTAAATATTTGCATATACCCATTACAACTAATATATAACATATTCAATGGCTTTCAAAAAAAAAAAAGTACGCAACACAAAATACGTGAGTGTCTTAAGGGGGTTGAAAAGGGATTTAAAAAAAAAGGTGCATCAAAAAGAAAATGTATCGTTGTAGCATATATGGGAGAGTCACAAGACCCTTTTAATTTTGTATGGCCCTGAATTTTTCTGTCCCGTTAGTTACGCATACGGCGGTAGCGAGTACGCGTCGCCCGGTCCAGGAACCGGGGGTTACTACAACGCAGCGATGACCAACTACGAGCTCAGCGCGGATTACGTCGACAGCACGACGGCCTACGATCCACGGCCGACGCAGACGCAAGTAGACGCGGTGGCCCCGGACACGGCCTCCGTTACAGCGACCGGAGTTATGCCCAGCGTCGTTACCACCGGTAAGATCAATCATCACCCCCTATTTATCTACTTCTTGTATTTTTTTTTTTATACCTATTTCCGACCAAACGTTGCGCTTTTGCGCGTAAAAGCTTTTGTATTATTGTGCTTGCTATATCTTTCGGAAGATTTGGTTTCATTTTTTTTTCTTCTTCATCTTCTTTTTCATCGGTCTTGATATTAATTCTCGTCCAAGGTTGATTACACTTCATTATACAATCATTGCTTCTGCAGCTAATATCAGCTCAAGCTGTGTAAACTTTGAAAATTTTTTTAATCGTCTCATATTGATTAGCAAAATTTGTTGTATGACAAAAAGATAGCTAATCTTTACGCACTTCTCTCATAAGCTAATTTTTTTTATTACTTAAAGAATTTTTAATTTCAAAATATAATTTTATACATCTACCTTGAGCGAAGGTATATAAAAAATAATTAATTCTTAAATAAATAATGAATTTTTATTGATTAAATGTTTGTGCCTCTAAATTATTCGGCTTCATTTTTTCCGGTTAAATTAGTAATTTACATACATGATATACAAAAGCTTTTATAATGTTGTATTTTTGAATCTATACCACATATTATATATAAAAAAAACTTTACCCGCATATATACCTATTATATTTTATTTTTATATTAAACAAATAGAAAATTTAGTTTTATCTAATCGCTTAAACATGTTGAATTATATGAAACTTGAAAAGTTTTGTAGGAGTTCAGTAGATACTTGTTTAATGTTGAGTAAACAATATAACGGTAGATTTTCCAAAACAAATATTAGACCCAAATGTATATTAAATATACGGTCAAAAGTATGTTGTTTGCGTTTACAAAAGTTTATATTCGGTAAATCGTGTTAAACATAATTTTTTAATCATAACAATATATATTTTATTTATTTAATTTAGTCTATGTTTGTAATTTAATTGAAATCTATACTTAATTAGAAGATATTTTTTAATACAACAATGTAATCATAGTTGAAAAAAATGTGTGTGTATGTTTTCCGAAACTAACGTCCATCATCAATAATTTTTAATCATATTGTCACCTTTTGTATTTATCGCGCTATAACTTTAATACTCTCTTGTATTACATACCCTTATACGCTTTCTTATACTTTTAGTCAACATCGTTTTTTTTAGCATATATATCATATAATATACATATTTATACGAAAGCACAACAAAATTTTCCATTCATATATATATATATATATCATCCACTTTCTTATTATTAACGCACTTACAAAACTTTGGCTTTTACAAATTAGTTTTCATTAACAAAAGGTACGTAATTATTTCTAACGCGTGAGGTAATGTAATTTGATGTTTATGCAAAATTTATCAAAATTATCATGATTATTATTATTATTATTATTAAACTCGTTTTTTTTTTCTTCATGGGCATATCAATTCTGACAAATTATCAATTAATTTCTAGCATGTATTTGCTCGTTTAATATTGATATAATGAAGAGTCGATCTCTAAAATTTTGAATTGGAAATATGGTGCTTTTATCGCGTGTACGACATTGATAACGAAGGTCACCACACCTCCACACTATATATTATGTTTCACACAGTTTCTAAAACTTGGTTATCGTTTTAATTTATAAATATTTTTCCTTACAACTTTTCAACTCAAAATAGTCGGGATTGATATGGCCGAGTAACTGATAATAATAACAAAAAAAAAAGAATGAATAAGAAACATAATTAGCAAGCTGAATTCTCCCCGATCTCTCTCTCTCTCTCTCGTCGTTCAAACACAAAGAAAAAAAAATTAAAAAAAAAAAATTCAAATATGGGAATAGCTGGGTTGTACTATATTAATATACATATAGGCGCGACAACGACAGGAGCCGTCAATAGCGGTGGGGAGTCTGGTAGCGGGGGTGGCGGTGGTAGCGCAAATGGAAACGGTAGCGGCAATAACGGGGGCGGCGGTGGCGGTACAGCCTCTGGCCAGCAAAGCGGCCGGGCTGGTCCGGTGAGCGGGGCGGCCGCATCGCTGAGCGGCGGTGGCATAGTCGCCGTCAAGCAAGAAACCACGGTCGAGCTAGCCAGCCTCGGTCATGGTTCCTACACGATGGTCGACTCGACGACCTTCCTCAGCAGCCAGCAGAGCACACCGAGGCTCCAAGCCGCCGCCCAGCCCCAGACCCAGCCGGACGACGATGAAGTTCCCAGTATGTCCCTTGCGAGATGTGAGGCTTATGTTTGTGTCCGTTGTTTGCATGCACGTCAACAACAACAACTACAACAACAACAACAATATATTATCTGCTCTCTCTCTCTCTTTTTCATCCTTTATCACTTGCTATTTTTTTTTTCTTACTTTATGTCATATATAGATGTGCTGTTATATTTTTCTCTCTTTTTTTATTCTTGATCAGCTCTGTTTTTTAATCTCTGTCTCGCGCCTGCATTGTCTTTCTCTCGCGCGCTTTCGAACTGTCCAGCTGTTTTCACGCGTGGGCTTTACACAAGCGTCGAGACGAACAACAGCTGGAATTCGACTGCACTTCTGTGTATTTTGTATTTTTATTTTTTTTATTTATTCTTCTTTTTTGTGTTCAATGTACATCACACCAAGTCGCGTGCACCTGTAATTCATATCTAGCTCATTCCATATTTTCCCGCTGATCGCATGTACTTTTTGCGTCATCTATATCCTTCTCACGTATACTTGATTTTTTCTTTTTTCATTTCATTTTTTTTCATATTTTTTTTTTTTTATCACACATTGATTCATTGCTGCCTCAAGTGGAGGAAAAACTTTTATCTTTTTATCCGTGGTTTTAATTGGAAAATTCCGAGGGTCCGAAATAAGGGACTGATTGGATTAACAACGTAGAATTGATTGGATGGGTTTCAAATGCATCGGCCGGATGCACTAGTAAATTAAATGCTTGATATTGCTCTCTCTACCAATATTCAACGCGATAATCTTGTTTTTCGCGTGAAAAAACAGAGAACTCTCTACACGTACATATATACGCCCAACGACGATATATTTCGATCGAGCATAAAAGTTAATCAGAAAAAAATCATGTAACTTCATTACGAAGTCATTGGAAAAAACTTGAAAAGCGGCTTAGCTACAAATCCCATACTTTTTTTTTATCAAATATTTAATTTCTTCTTCAATGTGTATAAGCTCACTTATGTCACACACTTTAAACCAAATAATATTACAAAATCAATACTTTTACAAAACGCAAATTATATCAATAGACAAATTTTAATGTATACTGCAATTATTATTATAATTATACAAGCAATATGACAAAAAAAAAAACATTTTTTTATTTACAATGAATGTAATATTTAAATATTGCTTGACTCCTTTAATTTTAATTTATATATTGTGTATATAAGTTTATTAGTCAATATTTATATATCTGCACGTAGACAATCTTTATTACAATTGAAACAATCAATATCTTACGTATCGCATTAATCCAAGTCGATTAAATAAATAAAAAAATCACTTGGTGAAAAGCGATCGTAAGTCCACACATATCGTAAAAAAAAAAAGAAACCAAGACACAAACATCACGTAAATACCATTTGGTTTCAGATCCTCAAGAAGTAAACGAAATGCTCGCAAAGGCGATAGCAGACGCCCACGCCAGGACGTGTCTGGTGTCAACCGAGCAGATTCAAGAATCCTTCCGGAATCGTCAGCCCCACGATCACACCAGATTACCTTACTGGTTGGACACGAGTCACGAGCAGCTCTGGCTCGAGTGCGCTCAAAAGCTTACGACCGTCATCCAGGTCATCATTGAGTTCGCTAAAATGGTCCCGGGCTTCATGAAGCTCTCTCAAGACGATCAGATTGTTCTTCTCAAAGCCGGTATGTATAGACCAGCTAGCCGGTGACAATATATATCATTTTTATCTCTATTCCCTTTCTCGCGTTCCCATGTCTAAACGAGCTTGAGCTTTTGCAGGTTCTTTCGAGCTGGCGGTACTGCGGATGAGCAGGTACCTCGATTTGCAAACCAACTGCGTCCTCTACGGCGAGACTCTGCTGCCTAAAGAGGCGTTTTTCACGAATGACACCGCAGAAATAAAGCTGGTGTCATGTGTCTTCGATCTGGCCAGGAGTATCGCCGAGATGAAGCTTACGGAAACCGAGCTCGCCCTCTACAGCGCCGCTGTGCTACTCAGCCATGGTAAGTATACATTACATCAAATCCTTTCTAATTCTTTGTCATCTCTCAACTAACATTACAATAAAAAAAAAATAATAGATCGGCCAGGACTGAAGGGCCACGCGGAGGTCCGAAGGATCTACGAGGCTGTGTTACGAGCCTTGCGATCCGAGCTTGACCGCAGCCATTCGGCTCCGTTGAAGGGCGACGTGACGGTCTGCGATGCGATGATCGCTAAGATACCCCAGCTGAGGGACGTATCCCTCATGCACATGGACGCGCTCGCCAAGTTCAAACGATCCCAGCCTCATCTCGAGTTCCCGGCCCTTCACAAAGAGCTATTCAGCGTCGACAGCTGAACGCGCGACTACGAGCAACCACAACAACAACAGCAACAACAACATCATCATCATCATCCGGCGCTGAGGAGCAAGCCCGATCCCTTATTGTCATCATCATCATCTTCATCATCTTCATCATCATCATCATCATTATCACAACCGGTCAACGACGACGACAGCCTGAAATGATGCGACGGGGCTTTGCTCTGTCAAGGTGCGACATAAATATATCTTCACAACATCTATCTAAACAGATATATATATTTTTATATATTTTTATATATTTTTTATCGCCGTCCAACTGTTTCTGCCTTGCCTTTTTGCTTAAATTGATTTTATCACTATTATACACTTTCATCTTCTCTTCTCGTTATCTACGCTGAAGACACTGTATATTTTTTTATATAAGATATACGAGCTTATTTTTGTTGACAATTTGCATGTAAAAAGGCTTGGAAAATTGTTAGACTGTGAAATAATAAAATTTAATTTTTTGTGACTAACTTTATGCTTTTTTATTTCAGATTAATTTCCTTCGTATTGAACGTATTGGGCCTTAAATAAACATAATATTGTTATATATATATAAAGTATAAACAGAGCAACATAAAGTATATAAGGAAGATTATATATATATATTATAAATATATACGTTTATAGGAATATAAATTATAAATATAAGATTATGTACGCGCATACAAATATATATGTATATAATCCAAAATAGAAGCGTATATTTATATATTTGTATGTAAAAAAAATAATAATAATAATAATAAAAAGAGCTATCGGTTGTTATGACAAAACACATAAAAAGTGTGATTGTACACACAAATACATACACACATACACACAAACACGTTATTGACTAATGTAATTATATAAGCATGCGCTAGAGTGATCTCAAAACAAATGTAACGACAATTATTACAAGAGGCCGAGGAGCAGATCAAGAAAAGGGGATGGAGAGGGCTAAATAAGAAATATATAATATATATATTATGTATATGTATGTAAAAGTGCTCATGGAAAATTGCGACTGAGCAGCTCTCGCGCCTTTTCACAGCACTGTATAGACCGACGTAGGTAAGAAAGAAAATAAAAATATATTAATATAAATATATATATATATATATATATATATAAATATAAATAATTAAGACACGTGAACTCGCGCGCGGCGCTCTACGTAGACGAAGCCGAGATGTTGATGTAAAATGGTCCCAAGATTTATGTTGGAATATAAACGCGACCGTGAAGGTTAATAAAAATTTTTGTCTTTACGATACTATTCGATTGATCAACAATGCAATTGTGTATTATATAATATATATCGTATATTGGCGTATCGTTGCTTTCTTGGCGGCCGATTTTTCATCAACGTACTCGGTTTCGCATAATTTTTATAAATATACAGGATGCTCAGTCGGAATTTCGCGATTGTAAATGAGCTCCTTGTGGCAAGGGACTGAGGACAGAGAGAAGGCGAAAGCGTAAAACGTACTTTCTTCTTGTCTTGAGATCTCTCTGGTCGGTATAAAAACGACGTAACTGATTATACAAACGTAAAGGAGCGAAAAATGAGATATGAGACAAAAAAAAAAAAAATTAAATAAATGAAATGATAACGAACGAACAGACACATTTTAGTTAGTTACTGACGTTGTCGTGGTATATAAGTCGAACGAATTTATCGAGAGAAAGAAAAGAGAAAAAAAAATTGAACATTTAGTTGGCGCGCGCACTCTATATACAGCAGCGTTTTTTATACGCTTAAAAACAAAAGTAAATAATAAAATAAATAAATAAATAATGAAAATTACTTCCTATTTACTGTTGAAAGAGAGAGAGAAATAAAAATATGGATAAATTAGCGTACAAGCGGTGGATGAAAAAAAAAAAAATAAACAAATGAATATAGGTCACGAAAAGAAGAAAATATAGTGGTTTCGACTCGTTTTCCGGACGAACGCAAAAGGCATAAGCGCGTAATAATCTGTTTTTATCCTGTCGATATTCAAAATAGTTTAAAAAAAGTTATGGAATCTGGTATTCCAAAAATTGCAAAGTTAAATCTTATATAAAATACACACTGTAATGTACAAAGATTTCTGTAAAATCGTTTAAAAATAAAAGAGGGCAAATATTATTAAACAAACAAAAAAAAAATAAATATGATTATAATTATATATTGTATGGAATAATAGATTATCGATGATAAGTGTATTGTACTTGAGCATATTGTACACACTTCCTTTATTCGGTTTTCGATATATTATATTCGATGATTATATAAATGCTGATTAAATCAAAATGTCGATGAATTTTTACATGGTGATGCGCGACAACAAAGTTCTAAGTGCGGGAACAGACGGAATACAAATTTTAAAATATAACTTTCATTTTAAACATATACGCAAGCACACACACATACACACATACACACGTCGCACCCGAATTCTCACTAAACGCAAATGGTGGTTTACATATAGCTGTGATAAAAATAATCTAATAATTTTTTAAACAGAGAATCAAAACGCTACTGGGATTGACTTTAATATTTATTGGAAAATTAATAATTTACGTTTATCGAGTAATTACTTTGCATTCAAAATGCACAATATTAAAAAAGATGTTATTTTAATCAAGTATCTTTAATTTATAACAAATTTAATTTTTATTTCATTTTAAATGAAAATTTTTTTAAATTATTTTACTTCTATTTGTTCTCGTTTTTAATATATTTTAATTTAATAAATTTTAAGTATATTTTAAATATAAGAGTTAAGTTTATTTTATTTTTATTTTTTTGTTTTTAAAAATAAAAGTGAATTTTGGTAGCGTTTTAAATCTTTGTTTTTCTCTTCTCAATAATCGATACGAAAGTTACATCATTTACATAGTTTAATTATCGCTCCGTTGTTTAATTTTAGATATTACTAACAAATGTAGTTGATATTAAAGTTAAAATTGGCATCTATATAGGACGCAGTATTTCGCGAGCTGTGCTCGAAGAAATCTAAGCTCGATGATGTACAGTTGAATGGCAATGGAGGGTGAAAGAGAGAAAGGGAGAGATAGTAATTTTCGTCGATTGCGCCGGAAAGCGAGTCGTCAACACAACCGCGAATGCATTATGGAATGTAATCGAATAAGCAATGCGAATGTAATGACAAAAAAAAAATAAATAAATAAATAAATAATTAAATAATAAAAGAAAATTTATAATAGGAGCAAACCGACCACGTATATCCAGACATCTTCGTTATCGTGAACATATAATAAAGCTGCATAATTGTGATATCGCGGTGAAGTTGAAAAAAAAAAAATAATAAAAAAAAAATGAAAAAGACGACAGAGTTTAGAAGATGCGGGAATCGAAATTGTAAAGAAAGCGAGTAGTCGTATATAAAATAATAAGAGTGAAAAAAAAGATATACACTAAGCATTACATGAGAAAATGATGAAAAACAACAAAAAACATGGAAGTAATGTTCGCACGTGTAATATAATACACTTACGTACAAAGCGTGAAAGAAATAATTTAAAAATAAAAAAATATAATAAATATATATATATATATATACGTTGGAGAAAGAAAAGAAAAAATGCGATATGCGCATAATAATTATTGTAGCTATAAATAAGTAGAAAAAATTTGTAAGAAAAGAATATATGCGAATAAAAACGAGATGACGATGCGCAAACTAATACATTAATGTTAATAACGATAAATGAGCTAAGGCGCAACGTGAATATTATTATTTTAATTATTATTAATATTATTGTAACTATATTATTAAGTTTATCATTACTATTATTAATACATTATTACGTTTATTATTATTATTATTCTATTGAATAACGAGAGTAAACAAATATAGACTTTACTTATTATTAGGAAAATTTCTGACACTACAAATATTATATAAATGGATAAAATAAACGGGAAATAACTGAAAATGACCCTTGCTTACAATATATACATAATTATGTGCGAAAATGAAAAAAAAACAATATTCGACACTGATATACACATATGCGCGCAGATGAGAAACCAATACATACAGAGCGAAAACGCGAGAATAATGTAATAAAAGCGAAATAAAATATACAGGCAGAGAAATACGGGCGCTCGTGAGAAGCAACTTAGAGTTTATGAAATAAGAATAAAAAAAAAGTATATTATGTAATACAATACACACGTTGCAACTAGAAGTTATTAATGCAATTTGGAGTTAAATTTTATAATATATATAATAAATAAAGAGTTGACGAATAATATTTAAAAAAAAAAATGTTGCAACCCTACGGATTGAGGATTATGCGCCTCTTAAAATTTATTGTCTTTTTGTAAAGTTTTCTTACCAATCAAGACTTAAAAATTTTTGATAAAATTTTTATTAATAATTTATTATTAATTGGTATAGTGTTCTTGTTTAAATTAAGTAATACAATAGTTCTAAATGATCTGCGTGCAAAAAAGTACAATTATAAAAAAAAAAAACACATACATATTATAATAGTGTAATGTACAGTAAGAAAATTTATGACTAGTATAAGATTAATACTTATTATGTACGCTTGTATTATTATGTTTATGTATGGTGTTTTCTTTTTTAATAGTTTTCAATTCTAAACTGATTTTTAAAATTTATCTTAAATAATATAGAAATTTAAGTAGATATGAAAAAATTTGTTGTACGTTTAAAAATTTACCCATGTTATATGAAATAAATATGCAAGTTTCACTATTAGAAATATTTATTAATTAAGTGTTACTATGACATTTTTTATAATTAAAAATTTTAATCTCATTTTGCAGATTATTAACAATTCAAATAGAGTCTGTGTAATGTAATGAAAATATATATGCAATCAATTTGTGTAAAATTATTAAATAAAATTTGTAGAGTTTTTAATCAAAATTTTTGTGAACATTTTTTGTAATATTTTTATTATTGAAATTATTTTTAAATCTAAAAATATACTAATTTAAGCGAAGCGTGAAAGAATTTTCAAATAAGCATAATCCTCTATTCGTAGGGTTTATATATATTCACACGAACGTGCGCATACATGTAAAAAAGCTCTTTGTCGCGAAAGAAAAGACTACGAGCAATATTGTACTGATTACTGAGGGTATAAACAAAAATAAAAAGATTACAACCACTGCGGGTAAAATATAATAAAAAAATATATATATAAATATATATAGCAACGCACGTTCGCGCGACCAAGTTGATTTAGCTTTTAAGATTCTAGTATTCATAAAAATGACGTTGATATTATCATATTATCTTCCGCGATGGTTCTCAAACACCAAAAAATTCTTGTCTCGAGTAAAAATTGCTTTTTTCAATTAATTCTCGCGATATTCTATATAAATACATTTTTCTACTAACAAAATAATGAAAATCTTATTTTTATCAGCAGAGAATTCCAAATTTTGAAAAGGAGAGGATAATGACAAAAACGGGGCCTTGGAGTTTTTAGTGTTCATTGACTCAAAACGAGGAAAGATATATATGTAAATAAAATTGTCGTCGTGCATAATAAATAAGAGCGCGAACGTGAAAGAGTCGATGGTGGAAAAACCGAGATATGTGCAAAAAATAAAATAAAAAATGTAAGGGGTTTTGGGAACCATGGCGCAAAGAGAAAACACGAGAAAATTTAGACTTATTCACTTACATCTTTATCGTATATGACAATGAAAAATATAAGGTTTGCAACGGAGAGTAAGAGAATTTGTTGATGACTATAATAATATGTAAAATCACTCTATCAAGTACTGCTCATTCAGTTAGAAAAATTTAACATTTTCGTTCTTACAAATCTGTCGATTACAACTTAGATTCTCGGCAGCGTAGATATTTCATTGTTCGTCGAGACGAATGACTGCAGAATACAACACTTGTGCGTGCGTGTATATTTAATAAATCCGAGGTGATTGCATTAATTGTTTAAGTAGATTATTTGATTAATTAAAACTAATATTTACGTGTGGACACGCAGTCGAAATTTCAAGTTGACAAACAATTTTTGTACCTTTAATCGTGGAATAATTAGAAAATTTATCTATTACTTATATTAGCATAAACAAAGCTAAACATAAATAAGAAAATAAAAAAAAAAAATGAGAGAGAAAAATAATAATGTGATCGGCCTGACTTTTAGAATTATTTTATATTTATAATATAATACGTGCATCGTTTTATAGATCCTGCGACCCCCGCATATTATATCATTTAAATCTTTATACCCTAAATAATGACATGCATGATATCATAAAAGAAAAAAAAAGCAAAAAAAAAAAAAAGGAAAACACAAGAAAGAAAACAAAGACTTCGTTGTTTTATAATTTTCGAATTTTGTAATTTTGATCCCACGATGAATATATTATATAACTCTATATCAGTGAATGCCTGAACAAACTATCTTTACGTATATGAATTAATTAAAATAGATATTTATATTTGGCTTTGTAATAACTATAAAAACTATGAAAGCGACGTAGACGTTCATAACGGTGGTTTGTTTACCGAACGTTTTTGTATAATTGCTGTCGAAGTCGCAAATCTGCTATCTTCGACAACAGACACATACACACACACACCCACACCTGCGACAATTAATTTTTTTTTTAATTATTTTCTTGCGCTTTATCAAGATTGATTAACTTTATGTAGAGAAGAGGAACTTCGGTGCTTATTTGGGATATACATATATTATACTTAAAATATACGAGAGAATGAATAATGCGGACTAATAATTGTGAGGTTACCTCTAAGAAGTAAAACAAAAAAAAATAATGATAAATTGTGACAGAATATGTAACTACAGCAATTAGATTTATATTTTATTTATATTTAATTAGTATTACTTCTAAATGCAATATTAGGTAATTAATATTATACATAATTTTAATCGCCATTATTATTATTGTTACAATCACCTTACTACTCTTTCCACTATTTGCATAATTACTACTTACTGTTTCTCATTGTTATCATCACCCACCAAGTGGTCATATTATTATTATTATTTTTATTATTATTATTATTATTACTATTATTATTATTATTATTATTACTATTATTATTATTATTCGCTTGCTATTGTTCTACGTCATCGTCATTCTTCTTCATTATACATCTCTCTTACTCCTCTTTTTTTTAAGGATACATCTTATTCGATAACTGCGACCACGCTAGATTGTACATATTTTACTGCCGACATTAAAAAATAAAAAAAAAAAAACAAACGATATTGCTTTTATTATGTTTAAAAAAAATAAATTCACAATTATTAATACTCGGCCGCATATTTATTTTTTATTTTGTAAAAGAAAATAATATAACATACAAGAACTGATGCTACTTCGTGAGACTGTCGTGAAAGCCTTATATTGAAAAAATAAAAACAAACAAAAAAATACAGAAAAAAATAAACAAAAAAATAATTAATGAACTTGGTGAAAAAAAAAAGTAATGAATAATTTCTCAATGTTATGTGTGTATAGACGATCGTTTCTCCAAGGGTATGGCGAATAAAAATCCATTATTTCTTAAGGGGGTCGCGGATTAAGACTGCTGCTACTTCGAGACTTATTGTGATATTAAGGTGAAAAAAGAAAACAAATAAGAACAAAATATCGCGATTATATAGTTAAGTGCAAGAACCGAGGTAACGTTACCGTTCTTTTTGACGATCGACACGTTTAATTCGCTCTTCTACTCCAATTTAACACGTAGCTTATGTTCATGAAAACTTTTTTCAATTAAATATAATATTAAACATCCCATGCTGATTACTGGTCCTTCGCAACATAATATGATTAAATAATAAAAATCAGATGAACTGTTTTTATAAAGGTACTGATTGCCTCGTGCAAAATAGCCGTGGGACGATTCTGAACTAGTATTTGTCTAAGAAAATGCTAATAACAGTATTACAGAGGTACCTTGAAAATATAAAAAAGCATAATGCAAGTGACGAGTTAAAATGATTTTTTTTTTTTTTTTAATTTACGCGCACTTGCAATCGTAAAAGTTTAGATAAGCCTTATAGTATACAGATTCACTAACGTCTCGGAAGTGGCGACTGTTTGTAAAAAAAAATTTTTTGTATGAATGCGTTTTTTATATAGACTCTTTAACAATTATTTTATTTAAATGATTTGTTTAAAAAATAATGATAAAAATGTGTGAAACTCCTATAGAATCGTGGTTGTAATATAGCTATAAATATATACATATAAATTTAGATTTTATTAGAGAATCAGCATGAATTTTCCATTCGTGCGAAAACTTTACCTGCTGAATAAAAATAATAAACATATACGTATTCTTTCTTTAGGAGATTCATGCGTTGCGTATATAAATATCACAAAAACAAATAAAAAAAAAAGGTATATATTACATGAGAGACTCTTAACGATAAGCATTACACTTCTAATTTAACGGCGAATGTATAATGTTTTTTTTGTTATAAAGATTGCCAATAATTATGTTACATCATAATTATCGAATAGCGATATTATATAGTTATAAATAAAATACAATAGGGGCGTTCACTTATAATACATGTAAAACCAAGAGACAACTTTTTCGACTCAATTCACCTATACAATAAAGAAATATTAAAAAAAATAATAATAATAAAGTCACGATAATTCACGAGTACATGTTGCGCGAGCGCGTGCTATCAAAGCGGTCATAGAAGTATAACGAGACATTATCATATTAATACACCTTCAAAGAAATAAAAATAAATAAGAAAAAAAAAGTAATACGGTATACGTCTGACACACCAAAACCAAACATCGTTAATTTACACTTGCAATATATTCAGCAGAAACAAAATAATAATAATTATAATGTAGTTATGCATAAATGCAGAAAATAAAATACAGCATCGTCAAAAAAAAAAAAAGTAATAAATTCAAGATTTTTCTTATACGCAAACTCTAACACTAATAGCAACTCATATAGTTTGAATGTTCATGATGATGATGATAATACCGAGTGATCGTACGACATTAAACGTTGACTGAAAATTTCGGAGATATTGACAAGATGCTAGGATTTCTGAAACGACGGGAATGATAAATTTTAATAATTTGAGTGGTTCTTTCATTTGTAAAAATTTCTCCTAAAACATGATTTTAATTTTTTTTTAAAACAATCCTGTCAATCTATCCCATCTATCTACCAAATTTTTATTTTTAACAATTGTTTTGCTTTTTCTAATTAGAATCTTAAGATGTAAGAGGATTGATATTGTAATTAGAGTGTGAGGAGACGGTGGGTAAGTGATAGAAAAAAAAAAAAATAAGAATTTGACGCCTTGATAAATCCATAATAGGTATATTTTTTACTCGTACTCACACAAGACATTGCAGAATAAGGAATACCGAATATAAGCAAGAGCGATATGAGAACGAAGAAAAGAAAAAGAATGAGTAATTCGACACCAATGCACTGTAATCACGACAAATTGCACTGATAATATATTTAACAAACGAAAAAAACCTTATAATTCAAATAATGATAAAAATAAGACGCATCGATCTATAAGTAAAGTTCTGTAAAGTGAATATAGTGAATAATGAATGATAAATATATATAAAAACTCTTAACATTATCACATCGGTGGTATATTCCACGAGAAGAAAGCGCAAATCGATATTTAATATTTTAAAGCAAAATGGTGTATTTATTTATTTATGTTGTAATAAATACTTAGTCTGATGCAACAAAATTTGAATATCGATTTGGTGACTGTTTGGAATAAATCATCGATGGATACCCACAAATAAAAAACAAGCGCGATATGTATACACTAAACTTGTATTTTTCAGCAAAAAATATATAAAGGTAAACGAATAAAAAAAAATAAAAAGAAGAAAAGAAATGAAAATAAGCGACGTACAGAGTCTTTAGCGCGCGAATAAAGATTAATATACGTAGACTTGTAATATTATAGAAGCAAATATTTACATACCCATACGCGTTATAAATAAAAGTAAGAGAAAAGAAAGAGAGAAAGAGAGTTAACAAAAAAAAAAAAGAAAAGGAGAATAATAAAAGAAAAAAAAAAAAGAAATGAAAGAGTATATAAGAAAGAAGCGCAGCTGATCGTCACGTACTTGAAGACACATTTATCATTTATTATTGCTACTAACGATCGTACGCATGTATACCAAATCCAACCTTAGCAATAATTTCCACATGATCTTATAGTTTAATTTGTTCGAGAATCTTAACTATAATAAACCTTCACATATATCTCCAACGCGCGTTTTACGTAAAAAAAAAATAAAAAAAAAAAAATCATGATGCGTGTATTAAGGTGCGACTTTAATAAAGTAATGCTGTTTGAAAAATGGAGACGGTTTCATCTAATTATTTCCATGAAAATCACGAATTCTTTTTTTAATTTGTTTTTATTTTTAAAATTTTATTATTTTTCTTTAATTTAAAATACAAATGATTGCTATTTAATATTTTAACTGCAACAGTTTATTAAATATTTATTTTAAAAAAATTAGCAGAATTTTAGTTATCATTCTATGTCTTTTTTAATTTATTAATGTTATCTTTATTATTATTTTTTTTCATTTTCATATTCATTTAATTTGCTTACTATCCCATGAAATCTATTATAAACTCCACAGGTAAGTAAATCATTAAATTATTCATCATCACATATAAGTAGCATCATAAAACTAGCGCGACTCCTTTTAAAATCAGAGCTGCCACTAGCTTCATCTATAATACACGATCGCCAACGCAACAGCTGCCAATTCAACATCTTTCACAGCAGCAGCCCAGCTGTTGTCTCTCTCAGCAACCAGTAGACAGCGCTCGCGAAGAGAGTCGCAAGGAGTGCGAGAGCTGCTGCCGAGCGCAGTAGGAGCAGCAGCAGCCCAGTGACCCGAAGCCGCTTGAAGAGAAGAGGAAAGAGAAGGAAGGAGAGAGAAAAGGCTATAGCTTGTTGGCAAGAGAGGGAAGAGGGACGGTTATACTTTGCGCGTGTGTGTATCTTTCTTTCTCTCTTTTGCTTGCTCCTTTTTTTCTTTACTTGTGTTCTTGTGTCACGCACACACGCAAACGCGTATACAACCAAGCCCGGGCAACGCACGCTTTTTTTACGCTACTCCCAGAGGAAGACGAGCATCGCGACTCTCACAGATGTATACAACTTCTTAGATCATCTTGACAGCTATGAGGTGAGGCCGAAGTAACGTTTGGAGCGGCAGACTTTTGTTCTCGTCCGCCGAGTCGCGCTGAGAAGAGTCCCGGATGTGGCTCGCGTTATTGTCTGCGGGCGCAGGTGGTGATTCGTTAACGACCGCAGGAAACTCCGATTTTTCGCAAGACACTCACCGAATCACCGAGAATACCGTGCTTTTGTAAACAAGGCTGTGCTGTTATTTGGGGCTTCATTGATTCGACGCCTCTTTTTTTATACTCCGTTTTTTATACTTTTTACACTCGAGAGCCTGTGATGATTCATACTGGTGTACGTCGTGCCAAACAATATCCGTGTGTTGATACCTGATAGTTATAGTTCTGCGTTGGACCAAGGATACTCGCTCAGAACTTCAAAGATGTGTGACTCCGCGGATAGTTCGCTTTTGCAAAAGCTAAATTATCTCAGATTGGATAATGAAAATCCTGGTGAAAGAATGTCAGGCTCCAGGCCTGAAGCTCAGGTACCTGTCTCCAGACCTGGAATGTCTGCCGTCAACTTTGGAGATTCCAATAATCACAGATCATCTCAGTATCCGACAGACTATGGAATTTATGAGAGTTACTGCAGCGACAGAGAAAGACTCACTCGCTTGACATCTGAAGATAGGATGAAACAGTATCTTGCCCAACAGAGGACTGAACAAGAAAGAAATTCACCTGTGTATGAAAACGTTTATGTGAATGAGTCACTTTATCCCAGAGACAAGTATCCATCTTCTTTGGATTCTGTAAAGCAATTGAGGAGCGCTGGAAATAGTCCTAGAACATCAATAGCTGGAGAACAATATGATGGAGGATACAAAGTTTTTGACAAGGTAATTTTGCATGAGAAATATTCTAAATGCTAATTTTTAATAATTTTTATATTTTGCATGAGTTTATTTAAAATAAAAATTCTAAATATATACAGAACTAGGTCAAGATACTTCATTGTTTAACTTAAATTTAGATCACTATTTTAAACCAACAAAATAAGTTATTTATAACATCACAAACTAATTTTTATTTACAGAATCATTATATAGCACCATCGATTCAAACAAATCAGATAAAGAAAGCACAACCTCAAGTGCCAACTAATAATCGATATCAAACAGCTTCACCAGTAAGAGAACCACCTTATGTACCACCACCTGTATACGAAAACATTCAAGATGTTCATTATTCAGAACCAAGCAAAGATAAAGCAAGACCTCAAGTACCGAGTGGCTACAATTACTACAATCCTATAAATATCAATGGAGGTGACTACGTGGTAATGACTGGAAAAGCTGCACCTCCTCAGGAACCAAAGGCTGCTTTAATGAGTACACAAAAATTAGGTAGATTACCACATCACGATGATCTCTTGAGAAGATCTTTCCATCAGGAGTATCAGCAAAATTCCTCGTTACAGCAAAATAATAAGAGTACCTATGTACCACCATCAGAACTCCAACAGCAGAGAAATCTTTTGAGTGAACAGTATCAACAACAGTCCTACCCACTTGATCAAAAGCGGTACGCACAAACGTATCGGCCATCCCATTCATCAAGTTTAAGCGATCCGAGATACCACACTTATAGTGGTCCTATAAACGGACCTATTGCCAGTCACTATCGTCAGGAAAATATTCAACCAAACAAGCAATACGTCGAGCACGCACCTGCAAGTGCTAATTCGCTCAACTCTAGCTATTACAATGACGCACAATCTAGGACTCTACCTGCCTACAGCTCGACACGATTATCAGAATCTCCAAGGTATTTATTTTTTCTATCTCACAGCCATCAAAAAGATTCCTCTCGCTATAATTTTATTTTCCTCAGCTACTCACCGGTGCGACACCAACACTCCGACTCGCACCCAGACTCGGATCTGCGCAACCCTGGAATCTACGCGAACGAGCCAAACTACTCTTCAAGTCCCTCGGTCTCTGAGCAACATCTGACCAGCGAGCTCGTGGATAAGAAGCCTATCATTGCAACTTCCCAGTCGCCAAAGATCGGATACGCACACCGGCCCCTGGAGCGAGAGCTACTCTCAGCAGCCCATAGGCACGAAGGCCATCTCGGCGAAAATCCACTGCGCGGTCTGGTCCAACCCGCAGTCTCGAGCACAATCTCGGACCCGAGCCTGCCTCCAGGTGTGACCAGTGGTGTCGCGGGACCCGTGACCTTTGGTGACGGTGGCCTGTCTGCCATTCACAGGAGACACGAGCCTGAGCTGCCTGAAACCAGGCCACCCGTCAATCCGTCCGTCAAGCCTAGCCTTGGCAAGGGACTTCTGCCCGTCAACGTTACACCGCCGAGGCCTTCGGTAATTTTTTAGTTTATTTTATTTTTAATGAAGAGATATATAAGTATACATATTGAAACAGCTGTTAGCTATTTTAACACGTGATTATAAGTCAATTATCAATCGAATATTAAACGTCATAATTAATATACATGTTTTTAACGGGACTAAATTTACGCCTTTGTAGTAAATGTACATAGTCAGTGACAAGTAGACAACGGATAAGGAAAATAAGAAAAAAAAATGAGTAAGGTAATGATGTCATCGCTTGAAAAAAGAAAGACATGCGCCAGGCTTTCAAAACAAAGATACATCACGTCTTTTGATTTAAAACCTTGATAAACGTAATAATATTGATATTCTAATTTTTTATTTTTTTTTTATTTTTATAGGGTCCAACAGAAGCTGAGAGGAAAATTGAAGAACTAACAAGGCAAATTGAGGAAGAGATGGAAAAACAAGAAGAAGAAGGAGAATATTTTGGTACAGTATTTATATTATCATTTCTTTTTAAATTTTAATAAAACTATAATTATTTTTCTCCTAATATTTTATGACGTGAATTAAAATTATTAAATTTTGGTGTATCTATTTTAAGGTATATGTCACACGTGTCGCGAAAAAGTAACAGGAGCTGGCCAAGCTTGTCAAGCTATGGGTAATCTTTATCACACAAATTGCTTCATCTGTTGCTCTTGTGGGCGTGCACTACGTGGTAAAGCATTTTACAATGTCGACGGACGTGTTTATTGCGAAGAAGATTACCTTGTAAGTAATATATAATTATTTGTGTGTCTAATTTTTTTACAAATTTGTTTATTTACAGACTAACAATGTGTTACAGTATTCTGGATTTCAACAAACAGCAGAAAAGTGTGCTATATGTGGTCATCTTATTATGGAAATGGTACGCAATTAATTAAAAAAAATTGAAATGATAAAAATTTTAAATAGTCAGATTGCTAATTAAGAAATATTCATTTTACAGATTTTACAAGCAATGGGTAAATCATACCACCCTGGGTGCTTTAGATGTTGCGTATGCAACGAGTGCTTGGACGGGGTACCGTTTACTGTTGACATAGATAATAAGATATATTGTGTCAACGATTATCACAGAATGTTTGCTCCCAAGTGCGCCTCATGTGGCAAAGGAATTACTCCCGTTGAGGTAAACGATATCGAAGTGCGTTCTTGTTTGTTTATTTTTTATTCTTACTTTCTCTATTATTACTTATTTTGTTATTGTTGTTTTTAAAAATAATTTTACGTATATTTAAAATTGAATTTTAAAATTCAAATTCAAATTTTGTCACATAATTATCATTTCTTATTATAATTCAATTATTTCAATAATTTTACAAGCATAATTGACCTACCTTGCAGGGAACCGAAGAAACCGTGCGAGTAGTATCAATGGACAAGGACTTTCACGTCGACTGTTATGTGTGCGAAGACTGTGGTATGCAGTTGACTGACGAGCCGGACAAGCGGTGCTATCCATTGGATGGTAGACTGATGTGTCGAGCGTGTCACATTCAACGCATTTCGCACATCCAACCCAGAGCGCCTCAGCCAGTTTCCGCAACTTATCAATACATGGGTTGAATATCTAGAACAAATATTTAGGAATTATTATTTCAATTGAGGGCGTCGGGTAACGAATGTCCTGTAATGTGATATAACAAGTTAATAGTTACATTTCAATCAAACTAACAGTTATTATAGGGTTTATATATATATATTGCATAATGACACATGTTGATGTTTTGTCAACTTGGAACAATGCGTTGATATGCCGAAATAATTTATGAAGTAAACTTGTTTTTTATTGATTAAGACGGTAAACATAATGCAGGTGTTATTAGTTATTACATTTATTAATTCAACAGATATTAATTAGTATAATTTACTGAAATATTAGCCAATAAATAAAAAATAAAACCTCGCAAATAGGGGTTAAACAATAAGTAATAAATGTAATCATTACTACACAAAATAACTATCAGCATAATCAAATAATACATGTATATTTTTTTTTAATTTAAACACAAGTATTATTAGTGTATCTTGGCTATGTGTTTATACATTAAAATTTTTGAAGATATTTTATTTACAGTGGTACAAACAAACTGTTACTTAAATGAATTCTGTATAACTATAATAAGTTAAGCAATATAAAACATAGACTGCCTAATAAAGCGCACAAATATGAATTTATATTGAATTTTACTAATTTTATAGTTGCAAGCAGTTTTATAAAAAATTTTAAAAATAATGCATAATATTGATGCTGCAATCAGAATTTGTACTGAATCTTATACAATGTTATTGATGTAATAATGTTATACTAAATGTGACTGATATACATAAAAAAAATATTCCTAGAGCTTTTGAAAATCTTACACAATTGTTATTAACTGTTTTATTACAGAAAATTAAAGTTAGATTTTTTTTAACGATTCCAAAACTGTAGTTTTATTATTTAACTTGAAACATTGTCATATGTAATGTTCAATTTTGTATATTATGGTAAAATTTATTACATAATTTTATTAATTTTTTTAAAGGTGTATATTTTTATAAAATATCTGAATTTACATTAAGTTTTTATTGTAATAAATATTATTGTTTATATAATATCTATAAAACATGCAGTTCTTAATCAAGTATGAATAAAAGTATTTAACACACATATTTCTACATTTATTAATCACTGTTTATATAAAGTAAATAGAATTGTAAAACTAAAACTTGTATGAAATTTAATTTATATTTCTTGCAATTAATGCAATCCTTAGAAATTTTCGTAAAAAAAGTACATTTCAAAATGAGCACAAACTATCAGATTTAATAAAAGATAGAAATGCAGCTCATTTTCTCAACTTTTGTGCCTAATAGCACATATCTAAAAGATGAAACTCAGGCAAGCTATATATACACTTACCAAGGACGACGAGAGAAGAAGACTGAAAAAAGGCAAACGAAGCGTTGGTGTATGAATGCATTTGCCGTCATCTGTAGCTCGGGCGATGCTTTCAATTAAAATCCTTTCTGAAGACTCGAGGTTAATACACATCTTCGAATACGCGACTATTTTTTTAACTTTGAGCTCTTTCATCAGTATGCGTAGATATGTGTATTTATACAAATGTACATCAAAGAGAAAATAAAAGAACGTCAGACTGCGGATATACGACAGTTGCGAGGATTTTTTAAATTAACCTAATTCACCGAGTGCGAATATTCGCGCGCGCAACACTTTTCGATAAAAAAGCACTACTTGATTAGATTTATAATAGTACAATGAAAACCTCAGCAACTAATTAAAGTAATATTAAAGGATTATCTGATCACGGACGCGAGTCGCGACGTGTACGAAACGTATGAACCCTGAACTGACGCGGACCTGAACTGAGCATTGTTCAACGGTCGTTCGCGGCAGTTGAGTGAGTGCGTAACGGTCATATTCAATACTGGGAATTCCATGCCTATACAGGTATACGGTGTATTAGCGACTGGTGTTCGAAACCATTTGAATTTTTTCGGTATAGTTTTTATATTTTTATCTCTTGATTATTTATTAATACTTATTAATTAATAAATATTTATTTATTTATTTATAAAATAATCATATTAAACATTTATTAATTATTTTTTTCTTTTTAATATTATTTGATTTTTAATCAAGTAACATATTATGCAAACGTAAAATAAAAATAAGTGAAAAATAAAAATAAAATTTTTACAAACAAATCAACAATAAAAATCACATACAATGTATGTATTATAACAGTTACAAATAAAAAAAGCCATATCGTTATAAAAAAAAAAAACAAAAATTCTAAAATCCTCTAAATTCATCCAAACACAATATTCTCGTAAAATATGAAAAATTGCAGCATCAGTAGTACAAGTATCTCTTTTAAAATATATAAACACGAAAGGGGGATGAAAAGAGAAAGAGAAAGAGGGGGAAACATATTGGTCGAAGAGCCACCCACCCCCGCAGTCAGGCGCAGGTGGCGCAAGTGCAGAAGGGGGTGCGTTGCGAACTTTATATATAGATATAGTAGATATTATAGAGGAAGGACGCATGCGCCCTTAGAATATTATACATTACACTTTGGCCTGCACCTAATCTACTCTAGTTTTGGCTTCATCGCGGGGGTGTCGTCGTCGTCGTCGTCGTCGTTCGTCGGCGTGGCCATAAGATTTTTAGGGAGGCCGACTGGCTCTGGGCACGTCGCCAAACACATACATACACTCAAATTCATCCTAAAATACAGGCCAAGACAGTCCTTAGTCGTCGTACGTCTTCTAGTCTGTCTTGGTTAAGCCTCGGGACTACGACGAGGATATCTACTACATCAGGGACGCAGTAGCGTCCGGAATTTATCGCCGAGGTTGATAACGTGAGTATAGTGAGACAAATATCTATTTGAGGTTCTGTATAGTTCTTCTCCAAAGGAGGGTTGATATTGGAGCTTGCAAGTTTTGTCTAGGTGAATGCACATTACCATCGCCTTGTGTATGAGTGTATTTGGGTGGGTGTGAGTGTGTGTGTGTGTATGTGTCTTTCTACAAAGTGCGCGATTCGTCCTTTATTGCTCGAGATTGATTAATTTGTGGCCTTTTCCATCCCGAAAGCTTGCATCCGAACTACCCTCTTCTTCTGGTTCTTGGGGTGTCTCATGAACAATCTTATTTTTGTGTCAAGTGTGGTGTATATAGTTATAATAGAGTATTTAAAGAAGAGCTGTATTAATTTCGTAAGTCTAGCGTTTTCTATATCTTATTTTTTTTTACGGTTTGAAAAATATTACTTGTTGTTGTTGGTGATGCGTGGGTTTAATTGTGGGTATATTATAGAAATTTATGGGGCTTTCTTGGCAAATTAATAAATATGCTATTTTTAGAAAGGAGATACTTTGCTGAAATTTAATATATATTTGCTTGAAAATTATTGAGAAGTGAAAAAAAAAGTTATTGAGCTTTTTCATTACGACGACACATTTACGTGCGTGGAATTATTGATGAAGAAATTTTTCAATTCATTCTTTTAATATAAAAGTTTTTAAACTGTAGATGTAGGTATTAATAAATAATTTTATTAACTTTTTAAATAGATTTAAATAAAAAAAAAATAAAAAATAACAATTACTGAATTAATCATTCTTTTTTTTTTTAAATTATATTCATAAAAATCTAATTAGTGACCCCGAGTAAACATGTACGGTACATCTGATAATATTGAAATTAACTAATCTCAATAACTAAAAATTCAATCTTTACACTATTTATTTTTTTCAATTTTAATAAATTAAAAAAACAAAAACAAATGACATTTACAATCTTATTATATAAATAATAAAAATAAAATTTTTTTGGCTACCAAGTTTTGACCTTAACTTATCCAGAGATGATACAGCGCAGTTGCCGTATATACTACTTGCAGCAATGATTTTTCATCAAAAGTAATGTTCCAAGTCGGAATTTAAATACAATCTCTCCTTCCATCCCTCCCTTACTCTGCATTACTTTTCTCATCTCATTTCTCACAAATTCCAAGAATTTCATCACATGAAACCCATATTACTTACAGCTTAATCTGCTTCGAAAAAGCTCATCATCAAAATCCTTGGCCTACCCCCAGAGAGCTTTTTTTTCTGAATAAATATCCGTAAACGCTGTCGAAATTTCTCGGAGCAGATATATAAGTAAAGATGCTGTGCACAATCGAAACTTTTCTTCTTTCTCTCTCGTTCTCTCTTCAGGTGGGGGAGGAGTTGAGGGGGTAAAGGGAAGGGAGGGGATACAGAAAGAGTAGGATAGCGTCAAAGTCAGCACCGGGTGCCACCGCGCGGGGCTTTATAGGTGCGCGCAAGCATCTCTTTCTATAGCGCAGCCCAAGAAGTACCTATATGTATATATAAGTATATGTATACATATATAGGGTGTGCAAGAGGGGTACAAGAGGGTTGTGCTCGTGGACTGCGCGCGCGTATATGTGTGTGCACCGATCGATATAGAGACCCGCTCCGCCGGCGATATATGTATGCGCGACTCGCGTTTTCTATACCTCGTTGTCAGAAGACCGTCAGATGACCGATGATGATGATGATGATGTTCTATGTACTTTTTTCTAAGACCGGTATTATACTCTTTTTTTCTTTTTTTTATTTGTCACGAAAAAAGAAAAGGTGGCTGAGCAAGATTGTTCTTTATTAATTTTTTAACCTCCCCGGACTTCCTCTATTGTATATTCTATACCTACATATACTTGGCACACGTTGAACTATATGCTGCTATGTAGCGGTATTGTTTCCGTGGCTTTATACTAGAACCCACCCTCACCGCGGAGTCTGCTTCTTTCGAGTGGGCTTTGTTAAAGTTGGCCAGGCGTCTTTTTTTTTTTCTTTCTTTTTTTTATCATTTTTTTTTCTTCTCTGCGGAAAACCACTGTGCTTTGAAATTTTTTTTTCAAACTTTGCGTAAGCTACTTGGTTTGTGTTACGAACTTGAGGAAATCTCTTTTTTTTTCTTTATATCTTTTACCGGATACGTTTGTTTGGGAAGCTGTGCTTACTGTTTATTTATTGTATTTTTTTATACTTGTCTGCTTGGAAGTTGAAATAATATATAATAATTTGTAAACAATTGTTTGGTATTATTTATTTAGAAAGAGAAAAAGAATGTAGATTGCCAAATAGATTAAAATTCTTTATATTTTACAAAAGTTTTTATCGTTTTTAAAATCTTTATTCATACCCAAAAATAGATGTATTCTTGTGACAATTATATCTCATCTCATTATTTTTCAATATTCTAGCTTTATTAAAAATAAATTCTTACACCTTATACCCATAAAAACTTATTAAAACAAAACTATAATTCGTTCCAATAAAGCAATCAGCTTAAATATTTAAAATCAAATAAATCATTTCCAACAAATGAATAAAATAATACCAAGATTTAATAAATCTGAATTCAGTCGTATTATTGAATAAAAATTCTCTAAAATACATCTCATTTCTCAAAAAAAAACAAATCGATCGCACAGAATATCAAATCCACTTTCAAGCGTGTGCCAGATGTAGCGATAACAAACAAGCCCCTAAATCTCACGTCATCTTAAGGCTTCCC
>JAPYZE010004696.1:0-10241 GCA_030522805.1 Leptomastidea abnormis
ATATATATATATATATATATATACTTATAAAAATATAGGTATACAGCATAACACACAAGAAGATCGCAAAAGGAAGGTGGAGGTGTGAATGTGGACGCGAGAATAGCGACGACACACACTCAAGCATTCGTATACGCTCTCTCGTGGCCCCACTGGTGTGTTATATACAGGAGCGAACGCGCGCGCGCCTTCCCATCCGCCAGAGATCGCCATTTTACGCGTCGCGTGTTTGGCCTACCCTCGTCCTCGGCTCGGACTCCCACGAACTACTATAGCCCGCTGCGATGCCTCGAGATTAGTGAGCTCGGCTCGGGTCACCTCGGTTGCCTGTTCCTTTCTTTCTCTCTTCCTTTCTCTTCATCTCTCTTTCTCTTACTTCCTCTTCTGGATCTGCAAGAAGAAGAACAGCAATAATAACAACATTAGCAGAAGAAAGAATTTTGAGCAGGAGCAGGAAAAAATTTTGAGTAGTGCAACAGCAGCGAAAAACATTAAGAGTTGGTGATAGTTCCAAAAAATGTGCGGTTCAGGCCGGACAGCTGCGTCCTCCTAGCATAAAGGTGACAAACAAGCGAGTCAGTTTGCCTGCCGCCTCTCCACCTATACATCCACTGTACTCCTCGTTGTGCGAGACGTGACGCGCAAGTGCCTCTCTCGGAGGCAGGCAGGCAAGCAGCAGCAGCAACGTTTCGGAGTCGATAGCCCTCGCAGATTGCGGAGCTCGCGTCCTCCGACATTGGCGCGATGCAGCAGCAGCATCATTGGCTAAGGCAACAACAACAACAACAACTAGAAACACAGGAGCAGCAGAAGTCTCAGCAAAAGCAGCCGCCCAGACTCCGAAACCGAGCCCGCCTCTAGAATCTCCGGCTATCCAGTCCAGAGCTGGAGTTTATTATATTGTGCAGCAGTGAAGAAAGGGAAAAAGGTGCCTTGCATGTTCTCTCGAGCTCAGTCGTCGCTATAGCTTGTCGATGATAATAAAAGTTGAATAGTGCGCGAGTGTAGTGTGTGTTTGTGCGTGCGTGTCTGTGTGTGTCTGTGTAAAAATACACGAAATATATCCTCTTTTCTCAAAAGCTCTTTCTCTCTCTCTCTCGTCCCCTCGGGCTGTGCCTGTCCATCTCTCGGTGCGTAAATATTCAGCGCGGCTGCAACCTCGGCTCCGAGAGCTATCGGCAGGAGAGAGAGAGAGAAGGTGACAGTGACAGTGACAAGGAGCAAAGAAACAGAGAAGAAGCTGCGCTAGCAGCAGTAACAGTGAAGAGAGGTGGAGGAAGAGGAGGAGGAGTAGAAGAAGAAGGACAAAGAAGTCGAGAAAGAAGCAAGATTCATCAGGATATAGGAGATAGAAAACGAGCAAGAGGAGTTACAGGACAGCCTTTCTCTCTGTCCGGACCTGCGTCGTCGTCGTCGACATTATCATCTGTGTGTGTGAGTGTGCGCGCGCGTGTGTGTGTGTGTGTTCAAGTGGGTGAGCGCTCGCGCTTACGCGTGTAGTCGCACAGTCAAGACAAGCTGCAGCAGCCGCATAGCAGCAGCAGCACCCGAAGAATCGTGCAGCCTATCCTTGAGGGTAGGCTTGCCCTCCGAGACTTAACAATGAGCTCCCGCAACATACCCGCGGACAAGGTAAGTGCCTGCAGAGTCTAAGCTGCAAATCAGGTTCTCTATATTCGTCGTATGTGTAGTATGGATGCATACAGTATGTGCGTTTACCTAAATAAAAGCAATAACGAATGCGTCGCGCATATATGGTTCATACATCACACACACGCTACTGATCCCTGCTCGCGCCATCTCCCTTCCCTATAATATATATATATAGGTATATAAGTCATGCTTATATACCATCTCGCTCTGGTGCAGCAGCAGCAGCAATAGGTATATATACACACCACCTATAGTATTGCTGCAGCGCAGTAGCCCCACCGACACGGCCGATCTTTCTTGACCCAGTTTCGGTGTGACGGTGGCGAGCTGCTGCCTGGCGGACGGGTAGCATTTCCTTAACACACGTATAGGTAATAGGTACACAGCACGCGCATACACATATATGCATCACGACGACGAAAGAGTGAACGTACGGCACGAGATTATGCGGCCAGCCAACCAGCCATCCAGCAGCACTAGCAGTCTAGTCGTCGCGCTACACATATATATACACATATCTATCTATCTATCTACCTATATCCCCTTCACGCCATCCCCTTTCTCTCTCTCTCTCTCTCTCTCTCTCTCTCTCGTTCTATCTCGACCCACCACCCGCTGCACTACACCCGCTACCCTTTTTCTCGCTCCCTCGACTCCTCCTATCCCCCCCCCTCCCCACCCCCATCAGTGCAACGCGAAATCGATGAAACTTGCTCTCCTGCCACTGCTATATATACATATACTCTCTACTGCTACTACTGCTGCGGCCCGCTATTCCGTGCTGTATACTGACGTCGATGCTTCTTATACGCGCGCACGAGTCCTTCGACAACTAATTTTCTATATAATTATTTTTATTTTTTATTTTTATTTTCTTTTAATACACTGAATCAAAATGTGATTGCGAAAATTTGTTAATTCTCAAAATTAACACTGTGAACTAAGATAACTTTTTTTATTACGACGCGTTGCAGTATTATTGCTTGAAGTTGGAATAGCTCAAATTTTTATGATTTTATTCTAATTCGTAATTTTAATACTGGATCAATCATAGAGTAAAATGGCGCTCTCTTTAGGTATGTATATTTCACCTGGTTTCGGTTTAAAAAAGGATAAAAAAAAATTTAAATAATAATACAAGCTAGGAGAAAAAGATTGTTTTAGAAATGCCATTGTGTTGGATTCAATTATCAAATAAAACGACTCCAAGACATGGAGGGCAAGAGAAAGAGAGAAAGAGAGAGAGAGAGAAAGAGAAATGAGCATGTATATTTTTGTCGCAAGAGAAGGTGCACTTTCCAGCAAGCAATAACAACAACAACGACAAGGTCACCGTCAGTATTACGAGTCAAATTTTTACGAGGCGCTAAAAACCGTTCGACGCCTTCGTCAAAACATAGCAAGCAACGGTAAACATGCTGCTTCTTTTTGAGGCTCCATTAATTTATGTGGAAGTTGAAAAGTCATATTTTTAAAGTGCATGTAAAAAAAAGAAAGAAAGAAAGAGGGGATGAAAAAATGGGATGATTTCAGCTTATATATTTATAGGTGTATCAAGGGACGACGTAGGTGTGCGTATCTGTAGTGGCGCAGTGACGCAAGGCAGGGCAGTGTTTTATATACCAACAGCCTGTGGCTGCAATGTCAATAGAGTATAGATAGGCAGTAGCGACTTTTTTTTGGTTTTTTCTTTTTGTTTTTTCAATTTATATAAATGTATGTGCTAGGGCTGAAACTCAGTGTTGTAGAGGCAGCACAGCTTGGCCACGAGGGAGAACATCGAAGCAGCGGGTCACGCGGACTAAAAATGAGGTCCGCGCCACTATATGCAAGGATGATAAGTAGCTGTGGCGCAGTTTTGGTCCGATGTTACTCAAGTTTCCCAAGTACGATAAATGAATGCCTGTGGATCAATCGAGGCTGGCAATTTTTCGCAAGCTTTGTAACTTAGGGCGCGTTTTCAAAGGTCACAAGGAGTAAAGTGACCGTGTTTGTGGTGAGGTTACTACTTATGTCCACTGAAAACTCGCCTTAATTTACAAAGCTTTCGAAAAATTGCCAGCCTCGATTGATCCACTGCAGGGATTGTAAAAGTTGGGATAAGGGGATGAGAAAGGAGTAGCTGGTGCAAAAGGTTATTTGATGCTGGAGAAGAAAGAGAGAGAGGGAGAGAAAAGAAAAAAAATGAGTACTGCTGCAGCTGCTGCTTCTTGGCTCGTTGCAATACTCCATGACTTAGTTTCCATCTCGCGAACGCGCTCACTTGTACTTATATATGTATTGTGTTTTGCTGTGCTCGAGAGAGCAGCTCTCTTTTCTTGCCACTCGCTATGTAACAACTATCTCCCCCTCACTCCCGCTACCTTACCTCTCGAGAGGAGCTGTACTGCTGGCAAACTGGTTTTGACGTTTCCGCGTTTGCCGCAGCAGCAGCCAGCACCGTACGTACCTCGCCCACTGCATTACATAAAGCTCCATCCTGCATATACTCAACGACAACGACTCTGTATACTTCTCGTATTCGTGTACACTCGCTACCGCAAAAGATATAGACGGATATGCAGGTTGTGCATTTTTTTCTTTCTTTTTTTGTAAGTGTATTCCACCTATACCCCGTACTCCCTGATGGAACGCGTGCTTTTCAAATGTATCCAACTTTTATCCATTGTATTATTTATAGGCGTAAATATTGATCAATGGACCGAGAAGAGGGGAAGAGCGCGTGCTTGCGATTATTTAGGTCATCAGCTGTTCCGCGCTTTGTTCACCCCTTCTCAAAGCCGCCAGCCCCTCCCCTCCCCCTTATTCTTTCCCTATACGACAGGTCGCGGCCTGCTTTCTTTGAGAACGGGGGGCCGGGATATAGGTATCTATTACAAAATTTCCCCCTTTTTTTTTACCTATCAAGAGAAAACTTACGCGTGCGAAGCTTTTTAAGGCAAACTCAATAGTATATGACGTACCTGGAGAACAATAAGAATTAAGAAGGCCTAGATCACCAGGATATTCCGGATTAACCTGGTGATCTGAGCCTTCTTAATTCTTGTTCCCGCATAATGCCTAAGTGCGGTTGAAATTCGCACAGCTGATCGGGAGTGATGAAAAAGTATTAATTGTAAGGTCGGATTAAATTGTATTTTGCAAAAGAAAATTTTTGCACGTTAATTACATGAATTAAGCTATACTTTTTTTTAATCAAATAAATAGCCAATATACAAAATTGTGTTGAAAAAATGTGAAAAATGTTTGTTTTTGTTATTAATTTTCAACAAACACTTTTTTAATAAAAAATTGACTGCAGTTAGAAGTAGCGTTACATTGTCCGTCAAATCAATTTTTTAGCGGTGGCCATAATCATTCAAATGCTCGAAACAAGCAAAAAGGCTTCGGATCACGAATTTTTTTAACCACATAATAATATAAGATGGCTATAATATGATATACGTATATTCTTATTATATAATATATAAGTACTTAAAAGCAGCCATTACGCGAGTGCTATACTCCAGCATCCTGTTCAATCTGCACGATCCTATTATCTCATGGCGGCGAGTCTCCTCGACACCTTGGTATATAGGCAAGAGGAGGACTCTGGTAACGCGAGATCCAGCCTACGTGCCGGCTCGCTTGCTCGCTGGTTAGTTTGCTCGCATAATACACCGCGGACGTTCGGCTAGCTGACTAGCTCTCGAATTTCAATTTAAGCCGTGTCTTGAAGCGCGAGCTCCAGGTTTCTCTCTCTCTCTCTCTCTCTCTCTCTCTCGCACACGCGCGCTTATATCCTCTTTCTGCGACCGAAGGAGGCCGAGCGTCGCCCGCCACCTGTTGGACCTGCCTGCCGCAGTCCTCTTCCTTACCCCTTCTCCTCCTCCTTTTGCCTTCTATTCCTCTTTATAGAAATAAAGCTACAATAACGGTGGTCGAGGCAACAGCAGCAGCAGCGACACTAGAAGGTCAGCTTTTTGCGTCCGTTCCTCCCTCTTTTATAATACATATACTTAATAGTATACTAAGACTTGACTCACGCGCGCGTGTATATATAATATTATATCGAGATCGGACTCGCAAATTCAATTCTTTGTATATAACAGTGCGTATTGTATACACGGTAGTCGTGGGCCCTTCGACCACCTACAGCCTGAAGCCTATTCGGCTCGTGTATAATATAACTGCGCCTCCACCACTTCTCCTCCCTCTTTTTATGTAAGATGTTTTTACGATGCAGAAAAATTCGATACTGCTTGACTAAACCTTATCTTGTTTTTACCAAATAAAAGATCGATGCTTTTATTTTGTTGGTGCCCCCCCCCCTCTCTCTCTCTCTCTCTCTCTCTTGTAAGGAATTTTGATTGAACAAATCATTCGTATATTACGTGTATCTATTGCTTGGGAAATCTTCCAAAGTCCTCGGTAGCTTTATACAAAGGATCACCTTACGTGTGATCTGATACGACAAAATTCATTCTCGGCACGGGATCATCATCGACAGCAGCTGCTGTCACTGCGAAATAGCTGCAGTAGAGTATACATACATATTAGTCCGGACGCCGACCATACATTTCGTGGCCAAATGTTTCCGCCTCGGGAACCCAAGTTTTTTTAATGTATTTTTGCACGCTGAATCCGAATTATTCGAGGGTTCCCGGCCGAAAAAGTTGCTGAACAAATTAACAAAATTATTATTTATTGGCATAAGAAAATTTTTTTCATATATTTTGGCCAATTTTAAGCAAAAAAGGTCTCTTGTAATTTTTCTGTAAAATGCGTACTTTTTGCAAAAAAAAAAATCATGAAGTTTTAAATGTATACCTTCAAATATGAAACTTCATGAATTATATATTATAGTATATAAATAAATAAAACTAAAAGAATAAAGAACTCTGTATCGGTGTATGTATATGTATTTAATGGAAAAAGTATCATCGTGATGCATTCAATGAAAAGCCGTAATGTGGAAAAGTACACCTTGTTATTGACAATTTTCTCGAGAGAGCAATAATGGATAGCAAAGACTATAATGATTATTCAAAAAATAATTGCTATTTACATTGTTTGCCTTCCGAAGAGGAGAAGGAGAAGGAGGAGAAGTAGGAGTAGTAGTAGGAGAAGGAGAGGCTTATTGGCAGCTAATAAATAAATTATTATGTATAATATGTACCTACATATACCACGTGATTCAAACGGAAATTATTACATTTTTACAATGACTCGTCGAATATTAGATATAATGAAGTGTTATCTATAACTTTGCATTAAAAATGAACATTGAGGAAAGAAAAAAGAAAGAAAAATAAATGCTTTAAATCATCATATATTTCAAACATTGCGCTCATCAACAAGATGAGTCTGTAGTCAAGAATAATAAAGCACACGCGTCCGTACAATACTGACAGATGAATTTAACTTTATCTGCGGTGTATTATTTGAAATTGAATTAGATATTATATCTCTGCTTCAGAAGTGCGTGTATACTTATATGATACACCACAACAAAGAACTATATATATACATTGCAGCTTACAAAGGAAGTTTGGAACGATAAAAAATCACATACTAATCATGTATTTAGAGCCTAAGATATGACCAACTTTCTTCATATCTGAAAACCCACAGCTGCTGCTGCTACTGCTGCTGCAAGACGACTCGGCCTTCCTGACTTATTAAACAATTTTCAAGTCTAGGTTTTAACATTAAGAAGCTCGCGCTAGTTTACTGACCCACTGCATTCTATATACATATGCACACGGCGGGCGAGGACGAATAGCGACTGGTAATTGGTAGACTAGCCGTTCCACTGCAAGTACAGCAGAGTATAGGGTCGGGAGAGGATCGATTGGCCGGTTCTCGATCCTTCTCGTCTCTCAAATGATTGAGCCCTCTATCACCAAGATTCCACTTGAGGTCAAAGCTGCACATATGTCCTGTAAAACTACTTTATTTTTTTTTAAATTGTTCAGAAATTGTCAAGCTTACATTTAAAACTTTTTTCATAATGATCTTATCATTTTTAATAACGATTTTTTTACAAAAACTCAAAAAAAATTGTGTTCTCCCGTAAGAGCCTGTGCATAAGGACGTAACTTTGATATTGATTTGCTCAAAAACTACGTTGACAATAGTTTTGAAATTTTAACGGGATATTATTTGCCTATTAATTGTTGTAATAAGATACTTATTAAAAGTTTCTTATCATTTTCTTTTGGGTATCCAACCTCCTTGAAAATCTTGAGCGTCAATTGTTATTTATTGTTTCATATCGGTATTTTTTTTCTTTTCAATCTTTTTCAATGCTCAGCTATTTACTACACTGCATATATAACTTCGTATTCCAAATAGATGCGGGCTAATTTTTTCGTCCTT
This sequence comes from Leptomastidea abnormis, assembly GCA_030522805.1. NCBI lineage: Eukaryota > Metazoa > Arthropoda > Insecta > Hymenoptera > Encyrtidae > Leptomastidea > Leptomastidea abnormis. The sequence continues at coordinate 8,014 of JAPYZE010004696.1, forward strand.
CCCTGGTTGGAGCTCCTTGGCCCCGAAAAACAGTACCTATAGCCTTACTCTCATTCCACGTGGTACAGCAGATATAACCAGCTGAAAATATACATCTACATCGGTAATCTCGTTAAGGAGTGATGCCATTTGCATAATCTTTTTCTCCTACATATAGGTGTACCCTCGCGCGACCTGCTTATCGATTATCAAACCAGTCGTTTCTACAAAAATCAAAAATATGATTCATAACAGGGATAGAGTAGCCGCGAGGAGATACGTTCTAAATTTTACATCTCGGCCAATACTTATACACACACACACACACATGCACATGCACATACACGCACGCGTATCATAATAAACTGTAACTCAAGTTCTCAGAGTCTGACCTTATGTATTATGTAGATACCACCACGCCATACAAGTATAGAAAAAAGAGAGACAAGAAGAGACGAGAAGATGAGGCCAAGAAAAATAAAATAAAAGAGAAAAAACGGACAGCTGTAGGTCTGAGCGTCGTCACATCAATCCTCTTCCACATGTAAAACGCAGTCGCCGCCTCCGATGTGCACGCATCACGCGTTTTTTATTTGCCGCCGCCGCCACGCTTCGATCCAAGTTTTCACTTTCTCCGCTTGATCCTATACTTGCGCGAGAAGCGAAGGTGCGGCGGTGCAGGAGGACGGATCTTCTTCTTCTTCTTCTTCTTCAAAACGGATATCTTCCCAGCATTCACTGAGAAATGACCAAGGGAAGCGGCGGATCACTGCCCTGCTACTGCAAACGAGGAGCTTCAACCGTCCTCCCTCCTCTTCGCCCTTCTCTTTCTCCGTACTATACCATGCACGCATAACACGCAGAGAGAGCAGCTGTTCGGCAGCTCTCATGTGTGTGTATGTGTGGGTGGGTGTGTGTAGATGCAGAACAGACGGGCTTTATCGCGAGCAGGCGAGCTTTCTCACGCGGCGACTGCATGCAGGCAATCATGCAGATAAATGTCTTTCTCCAGAAGGGGAAAACTTTGCTTCCTGCCTGCAAGCTCGATAGAGTTTTCACTTCTTTTTCCATAAATGCACGTACATACGATCTACTCCCACTTTTTTCTCCCCTTCTCTGTCGAAATGGAGTAAAGCATTACCTAGATTACAGCTTCTTTCAAAGTACTGATGCCTTTTAGAAGCTCCAAGCTGGAAAGAAAGGAATCCCTTATTTTTTTTTTTTTTACTCTTTCATTAGGTACTCTATTATACACATGAGTACATCTCGTTGTTTATTCCCGTAGACTCCCAATTTTACGCAAATAGATTGTAGAGAAGTGGCTGGGTCGATATTTTCCATACTTGATTAAAAAAATAGTAGGTACAAAAAAAAAGCAGCAGTTACTATTGTTAAACTAAAGAAAACGAAGAAGGGTAAGGCAGGGAAAAGGAATAGAAGAACAGTTGCAACAACGAGTTTTTTTTTTCATCTATTGGAGCAGAGGAAAAGAGAGAGAGAGAGAGAGAGGGGGGGGGAGAGAGAGATCTGATGGTGAGCAGATGTTATATATATATAAAAATATATTATACTCGCCCGCATGCAAGTATCCTATTTTCTCTGACTCCACTCTCGCCTCGTCCGCCTCCGCATCATTTCTTTCTGGCTAGTAAAAAAAGCCTGGGGTACACGTGTTTCGGCTCTACGGTGACTCTTTTAATCTATCTTTCTCTCTCTCTCTCTCTCTCTCTCTCTCTTTGTAAATATATAAGAAAATCGTTGCTTTGTAGAGAAAGAGAGAGAGAGAGAGAGAGGAATCGATTAAAGACGAAGAGCCAGCTAACTGCCGAGACTTTACTGAGAGTCATCTCTTTACAAGCACTGTACAACGGCTGTATGATATATAATAAGCAAATCGTATTTGAGCACAAAGCCAGCTCCCGGCAGCACATCCTATACGTAACGATCAGCCTGGTTTTTCGGGTAGCTGATCGATCGATCAATTGATCGAAATATCTACTACACCCCCCCCCTGCCCCGACCCCTCCTTCCATCCCCCGAGTGTATAAGATCCGTGTCGTCAGATTTCAGCAACGGCAACTCATCGCAGGATTCTGTTTTGCTCGATCGCATTTTTATACTACCTACTCGTGTATAATATATGCTTATATTTACACTGAGAATTCGATATAATAATTTTTATCACAATTATAGTAAAAATTACTATAATTTATGAGAAAAAATCAACAGACTCGATTTATGACGATAAC
>JAPYZE010004697.1:0-10241 GCA_030522805.1 Leptomastidea abnormis
CGAACAAAATGCGCCCTCAACCAGGAGCGTACCTCGAAATTGAAAATTTTTTTTTTTTGAACCATATAACTACCCCTTTTTTGTGGAATTACTCATATACGCGGGCAGAAAACGGCTTCGTTAACGTTGTTAGCCAGGCTGGTTTTGCACCAAAGAGAAAGAAAGAAATAAAGAAAGAAAGAAAGAAAGAAGGGGGAAAAGGAACCCGGCACGCACGAAAAGTCTTTGTGTCGCCTCTCGCGCACGTCTTGCTGCTGCGTGGCTGTGGCTGTGGCTGCTGTCGGACCCTAATATATACGCCCCCGACTTTATGCTTCGATTTCTGCGCGTGCAAGAACGACGTAGTACATATAGTAGGTATAGTAGTAGGAGGTAGTAGTAGTAGTAGTAGTATAGATACACCAGGGAAACCGGTCGCCCTGACTATATTCCCTGCAACGCAGTGCCAAGCCCCATCGACCTCTTCTCTCTTTTTCTTTCTCTCCCTATCTCGCTCCTTTTTTTTTCTCCCTCCTCCATTGGTTTCTGGATAGCTTCTCTTGGCTCCCTTTCTATAAGACTCCGTTTTCTACTGCTGCTGCCTGCTGTGGTGTGCGGGACTTCGTTTGTTTACGAGGAGATGGAGAAAGAGAGAAAGATTTCTGAACTGTATATATAGGTTCTGTAGTGTGTGTTTTGACGAAATTTAAAAAAATTTTATTATTTTACTTTATAGTAGAATTTATTTTTTATTTTTTTATTTTAGCAAAAAAGAATTTTTTTTGTATTTATTTGAGAGAAGGTAAAAAATTTTTTATCTTGTGAAATAGATATTGAAAATAAACAAGATATATTTTTTACAGTGTATGTTTGAATAAGAAATAAAATAGAGGAAATATTCGTTTCGTGTTATTTGGAGTAAAATCGAAGCAAAAATTTTGTTTACATTCTGATTATTATTGATATGTTGGAAATAAATTGTACCGTACGACAAAAAATACAATTTTAACAAGCTTCAAAAATTATATTTTATACAAAAATTTGTATTTTTAACATTATATTTTATTTATTTTAAAAAATATAAAAAAGTTTTAATTTACGAAATACTGCAAATATACTGCATGAGCTTATAGGTACATAAAAATAAAACAAAATTAATACACTGAATCTGACCAATGTACATACATATACATACATACACAAACTTATGTTAATGATCTTGTAATGTCTAAAGCATAAATCTCAGGGTGAAAAATACGATAAAGATCGCCCACCCAAGAAAACCTTACGATCCTCTCATATTTTCCAAGTATATAATATATCCAAACGCTTGGATTGGGGAACTTAAAGCATAAGATACATACATACATACATACTCTCTGAACCAGTTTTCATCTGGCAACACTTGAAAAGGCTTTATATAGCATCCGATGCATCCGATCTTATCTTATTTCTCTTCTTTCTTTCTTTTTTTTTCATCCAACATTCTTTTTTTCTTCTCCCCCGCCGGCGGAAATCAAACTATTACAACACACGCACCAACGCCTGTTTATATGCATCAAAAAAACAACACGTCTCTTCGTATAATACACAAAAGCAACGAGTTTAAGAAAATAACGTACGCGTGAATAATATGTATGCACAGCAGCAATATCGCGTGTCGTGTATAATCCTTTTTTTTCTTCTAAAGAATGTTATTTTGTTTCAGTTGAGAGACAAAGATCGATTTTAATCTCGTTTTACCGAAAACTCGTATTACAACATTACGTATACCTACAACAGTCCTCCTGGACTATTGTTAATAAACACATTTATACAAATCCATGTATAGTTGCACAACAATAAAAAAAATCTCATAATTTATTTTGTTTATTTATATTATTTACTTCAAGTGAAGAACATATTATACATATTTTCGAAGTGAAAGTCAAAGAGAACGTTAAGATAATATTCTACCTTTTCTTCTTCTTCTCCTTTATCTCTTTATTTCACGTAAAAAAAAGAGATCCAAAAAAAAAAAAATCCGGAGCGATTGGGCGAGTAATTCTACAGGAGAAATGAAAGCGAAAGGCGTCCCACCTTAATAATATTTAAACACAGTGGATGATTGTTTGGATTTTTTTAAAGTATAGGGGCACTTAAATATATGGAAGATTAACGAATGAGAAAATACTATATGTGGGCGATGATACAGTACGCAAAATTATTGATGTTAATTTAAGAAAATAGATATCAGTTGTCGTGAAAATTAAAACGAGACATTCGAATGGATTTTATACGATCTTACTGAAATTGTATGAATAAATAAAGATACTATTACTGTATTGCCTTTCTCGATAATTGAGCGTGAAGTTCCAAAAAAAAAAAAAGAAAAAGAATAGCTTTATCCGATTGCGTGACTAGACAAATACCTATTACTCTTAATTTACGGGATAGAGGTATATAGTATAGAGATCTTAAAATGTAGCAACTTAAAGTGAGCGATATAAATGCAATCGAATAAAAATCTTAGAGAATCGTTAAATTTATGAGTATGAGTCTTTTTTTTGTATGTTCATTATTACTAACGAAAAATACTTTTTTTTTATTGTGTTTGACAAATTTAACAGATACATTCTATATGGATTACTTTTTGATATCTTACATTTTATTAGTAAACACAGAGAAAGAGAAAGAGAGAGAGAAAGTTTGCAATTCAATTAGCTAAAATAGAACAATAACGTACATTCAAGTCATAAATATAACTTGTGATAAGGTGTCAGTAACAATTATACATAATATATCTTTATATTTACGTTGCAGATACAATTTAACTAACTTAATCAGTAAAATATTCACGCGATTCGCGTCAACTGCTAATTGCACCGATAATTACATTGCAATAATCAATATCTTTTAAACCAAACAATACTTAATATCTTTGCTTTACAAAATACCAAATAACAAATTTTTTCTCCAGCTACTTTTTCTTTATACAATACCAAACTAAATACCATCTCCCATCGACACCCCACATGTTTCTCTCTCAATCTTCCCCAAAAAGTCACGTACAGAATAGATGATGACGATCACCATCAGCTTCTTCTCTCCCCAAAACTTTCCCCGTATACGTTTCCACCACCCGATTTTCTCTCATTCCGCATACCGCACACGCTGGGCCAAAGTTAAGGTTAGGTCACACACAGACAGATCTTATATTCCGCACTGCTCTTCAAAACTCAAGGGTAAGTATATATAATGGGCGGGAGGAAAAAGGGAAGACCAGAGAGCGCGAACACTCCATGTCTGCGTATATATTTATAATATGTATATATATACATACCTACCAAAACCTTCAACGCCGGGATCCTGGACCTTGACCCTTTCAAAAGAGTGAAACAGCAGACAAATAGACAGAGAAAGAAAGGGAATACGATTATAGCGTCTTCTCCACTTCTCTTCTTTTCTCCTTCTTATATGCACTCTTAAACGATCATCACAATATATACATATATTCTGCCTCAAGCAGTAAAATTATCTTTTTTATATTCTCCACAGAAACACAGAGAAAAGATTTATATATTTAAATATCACACTGTTCCCGGCAAGTCTCACTAACACTTTATTATATATTACACATCATTTTAAAAGAGTAACAGAAAATAAAACAACACACAACGTGCTCCGAAAAAAAGATTTCCACACAAATCGGAGCAGTAAAAGGTTGTCCACACAAACACAACGTATATATACTTATATACACTGCAGACACTTTGGGGTTCGTTTACTCACAATGGGGGCGTAGGCCGGTTGGTTAGGGTAAAGGAATATATACCTATGTATAGGAGGGGGAAAAAAAGGAAGCACAAGGATCCAAGAGATTTTAGGCCGGCTTTTTATATAATATTATAATATGCAAAATGATTTCTTTCTCGAGGACAGTGTCTTGGAGTCGCGTCATCCGCGGCATGTCCAAAAAGCCGGGCTGCTAGTGCTACTGCTAGACTCGGCGTTTCTCCTGTCCATTGTGTGTATACAACATACAAGAGTGTGTGTATGTGTGTGCGTCTTATATATATTTCTTTCTCTTTATTTATATAGGAGTTATCCTTTTCGTTTACGCTTGGCACTTTCTTTAGAAGGACGCACCCACGCGGTAAACAGACTCCAAAATATACTTGAAGGATAAACAAGTGTGGTGAAGGAATATAGTAAAATATCTATGGAAATTGGTGGTGTATGTAATTTTGCACGTTACAAACTGTAGTAACGACAATACATAAACACACCTATATAACGACGAAAAAGACGCGGTCTCTCTTTATTATCTCGCGACGAGGCACTCAACGTATATACGCGCACTGCCTCGTTATAGGGCCGAAGTAGCCAGACTGACGAGACTACCGCCCGGTCGCTACCATCACCACCACCGCCACCGCCGCCGCCGTCGTCGTTGTCTTCTTATTGCAATGTGAATGCGTGTATGTGTATATAGCGCCGGCCGGGGAGAGAAAAAGAGAGAGAGAGAGAGATAGCAAAACTTTGCTCCACACACTGCCGCGTATACCGGAGAGAGAAAACGATCCGCGCGCGCTCACTCAACTCCGGTTTTACTATCTCTTTCTTTTCAGGGCGCTTGCGCGGCTCCCTCCCTAGTACCTTATGCACGTCTCTTTCCTTTTCCAAACGACTATAACGCGCGGACCACGCCTGACGCGCGCAGCTGCAGACATACACATTATGCCTTTCTCTCTTACTCTTTCGTGTGTAAGTAAGGGTGAGGGGCAAAGGGAAAAAGAGAGAATCCTCGCCGCCCGGGTGTCTGCGTGTAGGTATATGTGCAGGCGCGTAGCACATGCCGCTATATACCGCTGCAACCCCCTTTAAAGCTCTGTCCACAATTGGAGTTAAGGGCTTTTTTTGTGGGGTCGCTGGGGTTTCTTATTTTTTTAAAAAAGTTTATAGTTTTTTTTTTTTATTTTTATTTTTATTCCAAGTTAGATGATAAATTCATCCTACAGAGAAATTTTACTTTTTAAGATGAATAAAGTCTGGATAAATGTTAATTTCTTGCAATGATCTCGGTTAAATTTGGTATTTATTGTTGTAATTAATTTTTCATTCGAATTTAAAATAGCATCGTAAATTTTAAACAACAGTTTTTATTCATTTTTTTTATTATCAAATGGTATATTGCACTTATTATTATTATTTTTATATCATTATTTTTTTAAATTATTATTTCAGTACGTACTAAAATAAATCGGAAAATAAAGAAGTTTCATTAAAATAACGCAATATATTTAATTAATATTCACACAAAAGATATTATTTTTTATTTTTAATCGTTGAATGTTTAAAAATAGAACTGAAAAAAACAAAATAATCAGAGCAATATTAAATTTTATACTTAACAATGCCGTCGAACGTTTTAAATATTCATACACTTTATTGATTACATTTTAAGAGCATTAAAAATTATTAATTTACTAATACTTCATATCTATTATCGTACAATGATTAAAATAACTTTTCTGATCAGAATTGCAATAGCAGACGAATAAAATTAAAAATATCATTGCATTTAAAAAATATTTAAAAATAGTTATTTTTAAAAACAGGTTATCAGAATTTAATTACAGAAAAAAATACAGAATTACAAACACACCCTAATCACATGTGCACTAACTTCTAAGACTTATGCATGCATAAGTATATTACATAGCAGACACGTGCGGATGTCGCGCAAGCTCACAATCTATATCTCTATATACAAAATCAACATATAGAACTGTTTACAACCATCTGGATGTGTATATACCGCAATGTCGTACATATGCGCGTCTTTTTCCTTTCTAATACATACGAGGTACCTATAGACCGCTGATTTATATACCACGTCTCACGAGTAAACTCCATCCTCTCCTCGTGGTATTATATAGAAAGAGAATCCAGGAGCTGCTGCGACTGTTTTGCCCTGGCAAAATGCTTATATACTATATACTATGTATATACGGGTAGTTATGGTGGTAGAAAGTGGTAGTTGTAGGGGTTATTAATGGCGCGTGGGGTATGGATTTTTCGTTAGTATATAACGTGTTCTCTGCTGCCGCGAATTTCAAGGGAGAATTATGACTTTTTACCACTGTTATATATATGGGGTTATTGTTGGGTGTTATTTTTTTTTGTTTTTGTTTGTGACTGTAGTGGTCTGCGGAAACGTTTGAACAAGCTGCTATAGCTTTATTTTGTCACTTGCACCCACACTCGTTGAGAGTATAAGGTGTGTGTTACTTATTGTTCTATGCAGATGTCGTTTATTTAGATTGGATTATTTTTTTTTTTCTTTGAAGATTATTTTTATTGGGATTTATTGGGAATTATATATCTTTAGCTGGTAATATTTTTCTTGGTAATTTCGTGTAAAAGTTGAATTAGTGAGCTTGAGCTTTTTTAAAATAGAATTATATAGCTTGTTTAATTTTAAGTTGTAAGTTAATTTAAAAATTGTAGATGATAAAAGTAATATGTTAATAAAATCTATACGGAGTATAAATGCAAATTTTTGAATATTAAATCCTATCATACCCAGATCATCATAAATTTAAACTTTAAGTACCTTTCAGTATATGAAGCTGTAAAAATATATATACCGGTTAAACATCAACATAAAAAATACATCAATATCAGAATATCAAATTATTTTTTTTTTTTTACTTTTATAAAATCACAATATTGTTTAAATTTTTTTTTTTTCCAATATACTATTCTCTCAACTTCATCGCAATTTATAACTCACCAGTCACGTGTCAAAAGCTTGTCTCCTAAACAATACCTTTCTATATTCATTTCTATACAACATCATCTATCATCAAACTATAACAATAAAACGCTATATTACTAATTTAATGACATTTTGAACAATCGTTAACAAATCGCTAACAACGCACGTAGCAAAAAAGAAAAAAAAAAGAAAGAATAAAGAAAACACCGTTTCATTTACCTATTATAGACGAAAGCTCTTAATTTACGCTTACCACCTAAACAGTTCTAACAAAAGAATAGAAGAAGAAAAAAAAAATAAAAATTCTATTATGAACACCTACAAGCCTATAACAACAGCACGTGCTAACAGAACATTTCTCAGAGTAAGCTCAGTTTTGCATAGCTATACTCACATAATAAAATCCGTTATATTGTTAATTCGCACGTATGTATATATTATATATGGTTATTAACGCTTGTAGGTATATATTATATAAAGCGCGTCAGCATCTCCTCCTCCTTCTATATTTCATGCTTAGACATATAATTGCTCTTTTGATAATGGCAGTAGTTGTGTGTTGCGATTTGCTTTTGCACGCGTACACACAACGACTGTGTGTAATATTATTACATATATACGGAGAATTACGATAACGTTCGCGATAAGACTTTAACGAGTTGTTATATTATAGTCAAGGCCGAGAAAGATAAAGATAGCTATGTGTGCTGGTCAGAGTATGGTGTGTGCGAATGCATCTTCTGAAGTAAATATTTTGAGACCCTTTTATTTCACAGACTTCTAAAAATATATCGGTACCTAAAAGAATAGACCCTTACGTCAGTCAGCACTGTTGCAAGCTTTATGGTCTTTTTTTATTTTTTACGGATGTATGCATGTTGTTTCGATTATTTTTTTCTTTTATTGGTGCCGAAATGTTTTGCATGCTCTTATTGTAGCTACGAGCTGTGAAATCTTATTGAACAATGCGAATTGAGTTTTGGACCGAATATGTACAAGTTTAGAAAATCGAATGTTTTTTGAAACTTTTAATAGATGTAGATGGGAAAATAAGATCGATTGGAATAAAGATTTTACTGTGTTTGTGTACTTATAGAAATTTCAGATATATTTTACGTATATGGTAAAGGATTTTTCTTTAAAAATATATGCTTTTTACTATCTTAAACAGAATTATATAGTTTGTAATGTGAATTTGTTTTTTAAATTATGACATACGAATTTCAGTAAAAAAATTGGCGATTATAAAGTTTAGAAAATATATGATAAAATAGATGCATTTGAAATTAAAAAGTCAATTTAAAGTTTAAATTTGGTACAATGTTTCGTTGAAATTCAAAATATAAACTTATATTTATATCTATCTATGCTGCATATGCGAGTAACATATATATATAGTAGTCTCGAGTTTTCATAAAATTGAATGATAAATGGATGCGTGTATCTGTTTTTGAGCATTATTTATTTCGTTTGGTGCAAAAAGAAAAAAAATTCAAGCACTTTTCTATTTTTGACTATAAATTTTTTTTCTTTATAACCACTTCAATTTCCGTAAATTCTTAAAAGTTATTTACGCAACATGGTAAATAGGATTTACCAAAAGCATAAGAAAAAGCTCTTGATTTATGAGTGTACGAGAACGCATGAGGATCAACCAAAGATGCATTATTTTTTAAAGACATTTTTAGTCTATGTATCTTCATGAAATTTTTCAACAATAGAAGTAAACTTAAAGGAAATATTATGTTTTTATTTTTACTCAACTTACTAAAAATGCGTACATGATCAGATTTTAAATCACGTATTTTAAAACATTTTACGCAACTTTAAATTATACTAAACAATGTAAAATATGCAAGAAACGTGACTATAGCTTCTGGACATTATAGTAATCAAATCAACATATTCCATTAAACTGACAAACATCTTTCAATTTAACAACCCTTACATATTAATAGAAGCGAAAAATTTAATTTAAAACAAACAAAAATAAAAATTAAAAAATAATAAAATTCATCAATTTAAAAAACAACTACTCCCCAATCATTCACAGCTCTCGCAACGAGCTTACAAAGAAAAAAAAGTAAAAAACTTTTACGAGGTCGTTATCCTTCCCCCATCCCCCTCCTTCAACTATACAATATAAACTTCGGACCTTCTGTTCAGCAGAAAGCTTGCGCAGCTGCACATAGAAACGAATAGCACCACCAAAATGTCGATTACACTTATAAACGATTAGCCATAAAAGTATAAAATTAATGTTTAGAAAAAGACAACAAAGTAGCCCTATACTATACCTCGGCGCGAATTTATAAAGAGCAAGTAACAAACTTTTTCGCGACGATTACGGGACGAACGAAGCGGAACCGCCGGAAATTGATGATCGTCTCTTATATACACACAACCACACACACACACACACACACACACACACACATACATATACAATACGTTCTCGCTCTATCTATCTCTATACTGATAGGATCTTTGACGTTGCACTCGACATAGCATATATATAGAGTTAGTGTGGGTAGCGCAGCAATGTTATAGTCGACGACGCGGAAAACCAAGTCGCCTCGGTCGACTTTAATCCCGCTTACTTGCTTGCCTTCTCTCTTTCTCTCTTTCTCTTTACTGTAAGCGTCGAGAGGCGACACCCACACCTATATATAACCCTAGGTCTTTTCCGCCTCTCTTTCCTTTTCTCTCTTTTATGTATCAGAGAAGATATATATGTGTGTACATACTCTCTGAGTTCGACGCTTCTTCTCGATCTCTATTTATCTTCATAGCCAAGCTCTTTCTTTTTTTCTTCTACTTCTTTCTTTATTTCTTTTCTTCTTTTCTTTTTTTTTCAGTCTCATCGTGTCTCTCTCGTGTGTAAGTTGTATCGACATGAACTCCGCTTTTCTCGAGAACACACCTCTATCTATATATATATTGCTTTAAAAGGTTTATACTTGAGTATATTTTTCTATATTTCCTATATATATGTTACCGTTGGAAGATGAGACTGTTATATTTGTTGTTTCAACACTTTATCTTTATTTTCTTTTTTCATTTCGTTGTGGCTATTAGACGATTTTAAACTTTCTTTTCTCCTTTTTATTGTAAAGTAGTATTGCATTTGCTAAGAGCATTTGGATCTAATAAAAAAATATTTCAATTTTATAATGTAAATTATTTATTCTAATTTATAATAAATTCAGAACAATTGTTTGAAGAAAAAAAAACAAACAAAATAAATTTATTTTATTGATTTGTCGAATTCATTGTGAATCAGCTAGAATGCACATAAAAAAAGCTCATGCTGAAAGAATGCAGTGAGCTTGCAACAACATTAACAAGAACTGGTCCTGACTATAGCAAAACATTAAAAACAATCTAGCAGCTTGGCAGTGACAAAAATTAGTATCAATCAAAAACAATCAACAGGATGGTGCATATAAAAATACATATACATATCACAGTATAGGCCTATTTGACTGAATTAACACCC
>JAPYZE010004698.1:0-11449 GCA_030522805.1 Leptomastidea abnormis
TACCATATACCTACCCCCTCGAATTCCATCCACGCGTTATTTCTGGAGTTTTGTTTTCCTTTAACTCTATATACTGCTTAATGTTATAAGAAAGTTGTTTGGTTTTCAATTATTCCTTTTGGCTTAAAAATATTGTTTGTTTTGGAAAATTTAATTTTCTTACCTTCCTTATGTAAATTTGATAGATTAAACAATTTGAAAAAATTAGTTATGCATATTATAAAAACAGAATTTTATTCAAATTTTTTTTTTTTTTTAATTATTACCAAATTATGTTGTTCAACTTTACATAATTCATAAATATATTTTATAAAACTGTAAATAAGTAAAGGAAACAATAAGTTTTATGATAATAGTTTCCTCAAGTTAATTATAGTTTTTTATGCTTGCATATTAATAAAAATGTATGTGAATAATTTATTTACAATTACCAATTAAAAATTTATAATTACAGTTTTATATTATCTTAAAATATGTCAAAAATGTATTATTCCTTTAGACAAGTCTGTATTTAAAAAACTGTGAATTACATCAATGTAATAATAAAAATAATTCATTTTTTTTGCAGATTTGGTGAAAATTTTCAACAAAGGTTTTAAAAAGTAAAAAAAAACAGCAGTACAATGGATAGCAACGTTGACAACGTAACTAAGCGTCAAGCGACTCGTGTCTTTAAAAAATCCAGTCCAAATGGCAAGATTACTGTCTACCTTGGCAAGAGAGATTTTGTTGATCACATAAGCCATGTTGATCCTATAGGTATGTCTTTTATTTATTATTAAAGATTTCATTAATTTTAATAAGAAAGTTTATAAAATTATATTATTTAAGAGGATTAAAAAATGTAAAAATAATTGAAAAAACTTATTAGATATCGCAATATTACAATATTTATGGACATTCCAATAATTTTATAGGTTTAAATTAGTCTCTCTATGAATGTAATATCAATTCATAGATTTATTTTGAGTAATTATAAAGCATAATACCGGAGAGTGCACAATGCAGTCATTCATACAGAACTTCTATTTAAAAATCAATCACTGGATAGTTAGAGACAAATTATAAGGTTTAGAAAAATAACTATTTTATTTTCAATTTTGAATTTACATTTGAAAATTAAAAAAAAATTTATTTTTTATTATAAAAATATATTTTTTTTTTAATCGCTAGTGTTTTATAGTTAAAACATGTATGAATAATGCTTTATGCTTATTTTATAAATGATTGCAAATTATTTCCTAGTAAAAACATAATCTACCATACCACTTTCATTTATTAATGTACTTCGTAATTATTACGTTTGCTTAGTAAACGTATATATACCTATCTAAAAAAACGTGTCAGAAATATACCTAAAATACAGGACTGTACGCCTACGCCTCTCGTGCAAAAGATCGCGAGTTTGCGGCCAAATGCTTTCGCCTTTTTTCGTGTACTTAATTCACTAATTTCTTTGGGCTATAAAAACTTTGACTTATTTGTTTTTTTCCCCTAAAATTTATTCTCAAAGGATTTGTAATTTTAATTAAAAATTTCAGATACATACTTTAATTAAATTAACGTCGTAATAAATAAAAAACAAATTCATTTTAGACACAATTTCAGTATTTTGCCTGAGTAATTTTAATTCATAAATTCTATTTTTTATATACAGTAAATATATGCATAAACGCCTTTATAAATATAATTAATTATGTATTCATTATATCAATTTATAATTTTCTTACAGATGGTGTAGTTCTAATAGATCCGGACTACGTAAAAGATCGAAAAGTATTCGGTCACGTACTGGCAGCCTTCAAGTATGGCCGAGAAGATCTAGATGTCTTGGGTCTCACATTTCGAAAAGATCTTTATTTGGCAGTAAAACAGATATATCCAGTACAGGCAGGTTCACAGACACAAAAGCTTACGCGGCTACAAGAGCGCTTGATGAGAAAACTCGGGGACAATGCTTATCCATTTTATTTCGAGGTACCGCCCCACTGTCCGGCATCGGTAACATTGCAGCCGGCGCCAGGAGACACAGGCAAGCCCTGCGGCGTTGACTATGAGCTTAAAGCTTTCGTCGGCGAATCGCAGGATGACAAGCCACACAAGCGCAACAGTGTGAGATTAGCCATACGTAAGATTATGTACGCACCCTCGAAACAAGGCGAGCAACCGTCTACCGAAGTTAGCAAGGACTTTATGATGTCTCCGAGTAAGCTTCATCTTGAAGCTTCGCTCGATAAAGAACTTTATCACCACGGTGAAAACATTGCCGTAAATGTCCACATAGCCAATAATAGTAATAGAACTGTTAAAAAAATTAAGGTATCCGTAAGGCAGTTTGCTGATATCTGCTTATTCTCTACCGCTCAATATAAGTGTACAGTTGCCGAAGCTGAGAGCGAGTGAGTATTTATTGGATTTTTAATACAATCGCGTTAAAATCATTTGTTAAAAACATATTTAGAGTTAAAAATAAATTAATTTTTTGAAATTTTTAAATCGATAATTATATTTAGTTGTAAATCTTTATAATCATTGCATAGTAAAAAAAGAATAAAATTATTGCACTGACAGCATAGGGGTAGCGCCTGGATTTACGTTAAGCAAAGTATTTTCTCTCAAACCGACACTTGCCGACAACAAAGACAAGCGAGGTCTTGCTCTTGATGGACAACTGAAGCACGAGGATACTAATCTAGCTTCAAGTACTATGTAAGTGCGATAATCAATTAAAATAATCTGACCAAGAATCCTCAAGTAATTATAATTGAACATATCAATGCCAAAATTTATGAAAATACTATAAAGATTTATTTTTTGGCTATTAGAGTGGCGGATCCGTCGCAACGGGAGAATCTCGGAATAATTGTACAGTACAAAGTAAAAGTGAAACTTTGTTTAGGAGCGCTTGCAGGGTAAGAGTCCTTAAAAATATAATAAAAATTTTTGATCTTAAAAGAAAAAATTTCATTTATAGAGAACTGGTCGCAGAACTGCCATTTATACTTATGCATCCTAAACCAGAAGAAGAAGAAGATAATGTACCATCAGTAGGACGGTCCAGTTCAGTACATAAATCCGAAGATGGTGACGACACAAATCTCATACAACTAGATGAGTAAGTACTTTATCTATAATACCTTGCAAATTTTATTATTTAATTTCTAGACAGCTTAGATATTTTTATTTACTTGATGTTTAGTTTTAGTTTCAAAAATAAATAAAGCTTACTTAATTTAAAATTGTAATAATTTATCTTCGGAAAAAAATGACGTAATAAATAATCAACTATTTTTTAATAATAACAGTATTTTTCAAGATGAAAACTGATAAAGTATGTAGTTGCAATACAACGTTTTTAGTAAGGCAGTTGTTTACAGACTGTTGATGTTCAAACACGAAACGTACTTGACTTTAGATTGACAACTTGACATTGATTTCAAATTTTATTTCACTATGAAACAAGTGTTTTAAATCTTATAAATTTCTAATCATAATTAAATGAAATCCATTATTTTCAGGGATGGAGACGATATAATTTTCGAAGACTTTGCACGACTTAGGTTGAAAGGAGAACCAGATGTCTGACCACGTGCATGACATGTAATGTTTGCGCCGTAATAGTTTCCAAGTTGCGATAAGAACTTGTAAGAGACTTCAGGTGCTCTAAAGAAAGAAAAACAAAAAATATGCTTAAAATAATGCGTTTTTAAAATAATATTTAAATGTAATAATAGCACGGCGATTATTAATTTTTATTAGTGTGAAAAAATTTTTACATGCATTCACATAGTCAAAGTTTTATTTCTCTTTTTATTAAAATGTAGCAAAATGACTGATTTTTATGATAATATTTATATGTAACTAAACACTAAGTCAATTTTTCACCTGACCGTTTTTAGCATACTCCTTTATATTTTACCCTTTCTAGTGTCTATCCTTTGTGTCTGAAGTTTAAAACACATTATATTTAATAAATGAATGTAAAAATAACGATAAATTACATCACAATGATAGATAATGATGTCATTGATTATAATAGCAAAAATTACATAAAAACGATAGGTTTTAATGGATAAATGAAAAAAATTGTTACTCACGCTACAATAAAGCTATAGTTTTAAAGACTGATGTATGGATGTGATGTCAGATCAACTTTGGCCACCCAAGATAGAAACAAATTTTAATTATACTCACAGTCTACTAGACTCTAAATGGGCATAAAAAACATTTAAATCTTTTTTTAATTTTTAAATAGTAAAATTCAGGGAAATGTTTATTTTCCTCTTATAGGTATTTAAAGTTAAAGAGGCTATTTACTGAAAAGAAAAATTAAATAAATAAAATGTTTTATAGTGCTTCAATTGAAAATTTAGTTTGTTGTAAAATATAAATTTATGATAGTACTTTTTTTTCTAAAATATATTTGCATGTAAATGAAATGTAACTTTAAATTAATGTTATCATTTTACCAATATGAATAATTCAATAATATTAATTGGATTAAAGCCTCTATATAAAGATTTGGTGAAAGTTTAATACCTTAAAATTTTTCATAATTAGAAACATTCCATTAAAATTTTTGTAATTTTTATTACCTAAATATTAGATTATTGCTATAGTTTATTTGTGCCTTTACTTTTAGAGTCTTAAGATTTGACAATTCTTTTTAATTTGATCAATATATGTTTCTGAATCAAAATTGCTTAAAGATTACGTTAGAGATACAAAAGAAAAAGTTTTCAAAATAAATTAAAAAATTTTTAATTTTTAATTTAAAATTTAAATAACTTAATATTTTTGGATAATCTTCAGAAATGAAATTATATACATATAGTTTTATTTAAAAGGTTTGATTTTGTATCATTTTAAAAATATTTTAATTTTTTATTAATTCAAAAATTGTTTATGTATTTTGTAGATCTTAAGGCTACTTAAGGCTAGAGTAATTTAGTTGATAATTAAGTTATTTTTATTTGTTAAATTCAATAGCAGCGTAGAGGTAAAGCTCAAATTTGTTAAATTAATCATTGTTGTTCCTTATTTTTATATAACTTTATTTATGTCAATCAATTTTATGAAAATATAAAAATTTTACATAATTTTTCTTCAAGATATTCTTATCACTGGTGTTCTTGTAAAAACTAACACATTTCATAATAATTTTTATTGTACATTAACGTGATATTATTGTCAGAACATATATTATAATCTTTCTTATTTAAATAAAATATCTCATTTGAATAAAAATTATTTTTTAAATGTTATTCACAAATCAATTATTTAAAAATTTGTCAGACTTGAATAATTATGTTTAATACAATGTAATGTACATTTTATTTCTCTAAGAACTGTAATAAAATTAAATATGGAGAATACTTTTATTTCTTTATGCAAAAATATGTGTAAATGTTTTTCAATTTTATTAAGCATTTGATTGTGGTATTATTAAAAAATCACAAATGTGTTAGTTTTATGCAAAATGTATCAGCTTTTATAAGTCGTATAACATAGATGATAAAAACTATTGATATGTGTTTATCTTTCTTGAAGGCCTCAAACGTTGCTAGTCTTTGTAAGAAATATGAATCGTGCTGGTTTTTGCATGGAATATCAACATGATTTATTGATGTAAATTAACTTTGAATAAGAAAGTGTATATTCAAAATAATGTTTAATTATAATTTTAATTAACAAGTCTACATTCTGAAGCAATAAGTGTATATTATGTTTCTTATAAAAATATAATTTATTTGTAATACATTGCTGTATAAATTGTTTTTGTTAAAAAAAATTTTGCAGAAATAATATTAAAAAAAAAATGGTTGTTGGCTAAAAAAAAAGAAAAAAAACTAGATGAAAATACATGAAAAGAAAAAAAAATTTTCAATATATTGGAACTATCATAATTACACATTATTATGACAGTGTGTAAAAATTGAACAAATTATATTTGCCTTGATATTTTTCCTTATTTTTGTGTAAGAATCTAATACTCATTAATGTTATTTTAATTTAAATAAAACTTATTAAAAAAATAATAATAAAATGCTAAATAATTACTATCAATAATACATCGATATTTATCGCTTAAATAAGTATATGTGTAATTGGCAGTGATGCTTTATTTTAAATTTTTATATCATAATTTTTGAATGTATTATGCAATCTTAGTATGTTACAAGCATTTATTGCATGGTGGAATTTAATTTGAAAAATTATTTTTGTCTAATCTCTGAAACTAGAATTACATTTAATGTAATTTTTGCTACACTAGTCATTAAATGGTTTAATGCATAAAATATTATTTACCAGAAGTCATTCATTTTTGGGTAAAAATAATTTATAATATTTTAAAGTATTTTGTTGTTTAAAACTGTACTGAAGTTTAATTCTAAATAATTAAAAATAATATTTTTATAATTTTTATTAAATTATTTAAAGTTTTAAATTTTAAATCGACTTAATTTTCTTTTGATTATACATTGTAATAAGTTATAATGTATAAGTTATAAAGTTATATCATATTTATCATTTAAACGATTATATAATCAATTATGTATTTCCATTTTTTATTTTCTGAATTATTTCTGTAAGAATGATTTTGTAATTTTATAAAATATGGGATACAACTAGGAAATATACAAATTGTCTTATAGATTACATAATAATATATGTAAATATATTTATAATGTGTATGAAGATCAAAACTTGATTTAAAGTATATTTATAAAAAAATAATGATGATGCACTGTGTTGAAAATGCATGTATATATATTATATATAAATTGAAATAAAAATTGTATTTTTTGTTTTATTTAATACACTGCAAACAATATAAAAATAGGGTGTAAAAATAAAAAATTAGAACACAATACTAAATAAATTTGACAAAGAATATTCAACATAAAATATTGACTGCATTTTATTTGAAAACAGTTTAAAGTGACTGAGGTAGCAAAAACCTCACATTACCATTATTATTTCTACAAAGGTGTGACCATTACAAATAATATTTTTTGTGTGAAATACAATTGTACATTTTACACTAACACCTATACATAGCTTTCAAAAATTAGAAGCCCTGTTGAAAATTCACATTTTAATTACATTTTTACAGAATATTTAAACTTATTAAACAATATTATTTTCTTAATTGTGCGTAAGAAAAAAAAGTATTTTTTCAAATCTAGATGTCAAAAAAAGTACATAAAATAAAAACTTGTACAAAATCTTGTATATTCTATTAACAGTTAAAAATAATTAGATGCTATGCTTTTGAAAAATATTTTCTCTTCTATATTACAAAATCATTTTCAATAATGCAATAACTTATCAAAAGTTAAAATAAACTGCATACATAACAAGTTATTTCAACTTTCAAAAAAGGATAAATTATGACATCTAAGAATTTATAACAATTTGTGTTAATTTACTTGATAGAGTTCTAAAAATTGAAAAGTTTGCTAAAAAAGCTTTTCTTTTGGTCTTGTTGAATTGATCTAAGAAAGATAGAATCAATATCTTTAAATACTTGTTCACTAGACTTTGCAGCATTAACATAGTAATGAACCCCTTGAAGTGCATAGTAATCAACAAGTGGCTGAGTTTGAGTATGGTAAGACACAAGTCGTTTTTTGAGTGCCTCTGGATTATCATCAGATCTTTTGATCAAAGGTTCACCAGTAACCTTGAAAATACATTCCATATTAAAAAATAAATATTAAGTACCAATGCAATTATATTATTATACAGCTTTTATCTTACATCATCTTTCATGGGTACTTTAGGAGGTGCAAATTCTTCGTGGTAAGATCGTCCACTAGCAGTATGAATTAATCGTCCAGTTATTCTTTTTACAAGTAAATCATCATTGATTCCAAATTCAATCACAGCATCAAGTTTCGATTTTCTTTTTTCAAGCATTTCATCCAGCTATATATATAGAACATATTATGTAAGCCAATTGAAAATAAAATTCAATAATATATTTGTTGTAATAAATATTTACCTTCTCTGCTTGAGGTACAGTTCTTGGAAAACCATCCAAAATAAAACCTTGTTTGCACTCTGGTTTATCAAGATTTTTGTCAATCATATTTACAACTAACTCATCACTTACTAACTTGCCATCATCCATAACTTTTTTAACTTGTTTACCAAGATCAGAGCCAGATTGAATTTCAGCTCTTAGCATATCTCCAGTGGAAAGGTGACAAACACAATACCTTTTTGTTATTAATGGTGCCTTAAAGAAAAACAAAAATTAAATTAAAAATGATAATTGTAACATATTACAAAATTAAAAAAATTTTAATAAATTTTGTTCAATGTGATACAACTAATTCAAAATATTAAATAATAGAATTGGAATTATTTAAAATCTATCATGGAACAGTTTAAACAACAAATTATTTAATTTATAATTTTTAGAAATTTTTAGAGCAAAAAGTGCAGTGTATAGTATTATAAGCATTTTTCCGTATATTCCCGTCAATACTGCAGAGGTTATTAAATCGATAAATTGACGATCAATTGCAACAATAACCGATAGTATTTTAACAAAACAATAACCAAACTCTACCTGTCAAAAAAGAAACATAATTCGAAATGCTACATTACAATTATTATTAAAAATATTGTTGCACTGAAGATAGATTGTAAAAGTTAACCAAGCTTTAATTATGGAAGCACGTGAAATTGCAAATGCAAAAACCGGCATAATTAAAGATAAAATAAATTTTCAATTATCAAGAATAGAAAATTCAGTACTAATAATAAACTGCCAAGTCACAGTAAAACATCAATAACTCGAAAAAATCGAAACCAAAGAATAAGCAAAAAATAAGAAAGAAAAATTTAACTTTACCTGGGTGCCTTTACCGCTACCGGGTGGTCCCAAAAAAACTGCATTTACTCCTCGTGCTGGAGTTTCAAGTTTTTCTTGAGGAAGAGCCGCTCCAGCTGTCATTTTTGCAAAATTATACAATGTGTTTACTTAGAAGAAAAAACCGAGGAAGATGTTTCCAAAGGGAAGAGTTACGTATTGCTCCGAACAATACAGTTAGAGTAGAGAGACTTGCGTGGGGGACACACCAATATGTAAAGATATGTATGTATTTTGTCCAACACTCCAGCAAGCGCAGATAAGGCTGAGATGGTAAAATCAACTCCTTACTGACCTGGCAAGTATGGAACACGAGATGGCTAGTCACGTAGCGACATTATACGGTGCATATAAAAATTTTTATTTTTCCTTTCTTTTTCGTTTTTTATTTCTGATAAAAATGCATTTTTTGCAGTTTAGGGATACACGAGCCAAGAATGTAATTTACGTCCGATCTGCTTACTAATCTGTTTGTTTTTATGCACTTTATAAAATTTAATACATATTGCTGAATTTATAAAATAATCTTTGCGATTATTTGCGAAAAAATGTTTGTATGACGTTGATATGGAATTCTTTTTTTTTTTCTTGAATTTCTAATCAGCGTGAACGATTGTAAATGTCTTCGTATTATGCTTGCTTTAAGGAAATGGAGCAGCTATTTATCTCTTCCTCTTCAGATTTTTATATATCGTGTGCAAAAATATTTTTCGCTCATAAATCCAGAGCGAATCTGGGTATTTTTGTTAGTATTTTATTAACAACTATTGCATTATACAAAAATTGAAGATATTAATAGTCTGTGTGGGCGAGTTGTAATATGATTATTATATGTAAACGAATATCCTCCAGTCGCTATTTTACTTAATTAAATTTTTTTTATAATTTTATATTATCACTGATAACATTAAAAGTTGTATATTATTTTAACATTTGTTTCGTTGCATAGTTCTAAGTATAGATTAGCTGTATCGCTATGTGCTATTCTTTGAATCATCAGCAGATATAAATTAATTATTTTCTAAAGTTATACACTAGAGATGAATAAATTGAAAAAAATTACAAAAAATTTGATTTCAAAATAAAACGTCTGAAAGTAAAATTTCTTAAATTTCAATTAGCTAATTTTAAATTTCCATAAAATTGTAAAAATAGCTCAAGTAAAAACAAACAATTTCGGATACAGATTTGAATCAACTATATCTTTATACATCCAATAAGAGACGACGTTTGCTTGTTCAATCGGTGTGTTTATTCCCACGCTATAAACGGAATGTGCTAAAACTGGAACAGCACGAGTATAACACACACACGTGTACCTATATACGGTGCATCTCTTTTTCTCTCTCTCTCTCTTTTTCATTCGGATACAATGAACTGCTGAAAGTTTTTACTTTCGGATTAACAAATCGTTACGATTTTGTAAGTTATTAATTATTTTTTAAATTTCCTAGAAACATTTTATGTACCCGGAAAATGTGATTTATAGCAGCTAAAATGATTATATAAGAAAAATTGATTCATCAAATGATCGATGAAAAATAAGATAATTTCCGGATAAAAATCTTGTTTTTCTTAATCTAATGAATTTTTTTCTTTCGTTAATTACATACTTGTAGAAATGTATTTAAATTATAAAGTCAGTAAAAATTTACGTATTAACATCTTATTTAACGATTTATAGCCACGATAATAATGCGATATATTATCCGAATCATTTTATCAATTACAAACCGATAATACATATTTAAAAAAAACATACATATTATAAAAACTACCTATACACTTACGACAGCTTATGTCTTACTCAAGAGATAAAAATATAGGTATTACCAAAGGAGAAAAAAAAATCATTAGAAGTCAGTATAAGATAATTAATGACATTGTATAAGTAATTGTATACGAAAGATACCGATTAGAACGAAAGAAAAAAAAAATCGAGATTGCAGTTTCTCTACAGATAATGTTTGAAGTCGTAAAAGAGAGAGAGAGAGAGAGAGAGAGAGAGAGAGAGAGAGAGAGAAAGAGTGAAAAGAGTCACGTATTATTATACGTTTTAAAAATAGCTGCAAAATAAGAGAAATATATATAAATGCAAGTGTATATCCCATTAATTAACACGTCGCTAAAAAAGTCGAAACGAATAATCAGCAGCATATATTATAATAATAAGATAAAAGACGCATACTTATTTCAAATAAGCAATATAATTAAATCGAATATAATAATAATTTATCATTTATGTTTCAAACATGAAAACTGATTATTACATCAGGAAAATAAAAACGCATTCAAAATCCGAGAGAAAGAAAAATCATCGCCTTTCATTCAATTATTTCCACGTGTTCGAAAAAGAAGAATGAATAAAAAAAAAAGGGAATAAAAAGAAGTCAATTTCTACGGTCGCATGAATTTTTCGGGCGCCCTTATACAGTCAACGAAAAAAAAAAGGAAAAAAAGAGAGAGAAAGAAAAGAAATTCTCCTGAAATCGAGGCTGGAATTTCTGCCATTGTTTATGCACAAGGGGAAATCAGAGGCGATGATCACCGCACCGCGTATATAGA
>JAPYZE010004699.1:0-10239 GCA_030522805.1 Leptomastidea abnormis
CGATAAAGTCGAAAATGAATTAAAAATTAAAACATGGAATCCATATAGTACATCATAAAAAAATTCATTTTCGACAGGATCAAAAATGAATCTTGAATAGAAATATATGTATCCTGCATGTCTATGAATAATATAAAAATTCATTTTCATGATAATGTCAACTTTGTCTAACTAGTTATGGTTAATTATACATTTGTTTTTATAAATAAATTTTTTTAATAAGTAATTTATACCTTAACCTAATAAATATATTATTAAAATAATTTTTTCTAAACATAAAAGATCCTGCTGAGTCCTCAAGTAAACGACTTTCGTTTGACGTCAATAATACATAAAAATTATGAAAAAAAAATTTCAAAAGCAAAATTTTTTTATTTACGTTTTGAGCATTAAAATATGCAAGTTTTTTGAAGATGACCAACATGTCAATACTTAAAAAAATGCTTTATTTTTTGTCTCTCTTTCATTAAAAATGAAAATCAAATGAAAAAAAGTTTA
This sequence comes from Leptomastidea abnormis, assembly GCA_030522805.1. Lineage (NCBI taxonomy): Eukaryota > Metazoa > Arthropoda > Insecta > Hymenoptera > Encyrtidae > Leptomastidea > Leptomastidea abnormis. The sequence goes on from JAPYZE010004699.1 coordinate 499, forward strand.
AAAATACTTTATGAATAATTTATCATATTATTAAAAGGTTTGAATAAAAATGAAAAGAGACTAAAAAAAGCGAAATAAAAAAAAATTAATCACAGAGAAAAATACACTGCGTTTAATCTCGTCCACTTCAGAACTTCTTCAAAGAAGAGTTGACTATATATGTAAAGGCGTACCTACATGGGATGTATTCGCGAGAATATATTATATATTATACACATCCGTAGCGAGCCAATTATTTGCAAGCTCTCTTGCCAAAGGCTATGATAACTCCAGGCGGCACATATAATTTCACCAGCATATGTGTTTGTATGCTCGCCTTACGTGCTTTATTATTGACAAAATAGGCACACGTGTACTATCGAGCTTTTGCACACATTGTATAGTGCGATGAGGATCAAGCTGCTCGGTAAAGAAAAAAAATAGTTAAATTCAAAAAAAGGAAAGTGAGATGAAAAAAAGAAAAAGAAAAAAAAGACAGAGGAGGTGGAATATACCCGCACTTGGGAGGGGAGAGTACGTAACTCTGTCTGAGACTTATAATGAAGATATAACCGGCTTGAGACATATTTACGTTCGGCTTGTTACAGGAAGATGCTCGAGTCGCCCGTGTATGTAAAAAGGCAAAAAAAAAAAAAAAAAAAGAAACTAGTAGAGTAGGGTGGAGGTGGCAGGCGTCGCTGTTAATCAAAAAGCCGAGGATCGCTTGCGGGGCTGCAAAAGCGGGATATCGCCAGCTCCGTCAGAGAGTATAAGGTAGAAGAGATGAAAGCGAAAGAGGGCAGGGGGTATAAGGTCGCGCCTTTTTCTCTTGGCCCCTGAAGCGCAATTGCCGATCGAGATTGAGATTTTACCGGACCGCGGCCGCAGAAGTATATTTTCGACCAAATCTCGACTCTATCTCTCTTCAATGTATAAATATATATGTATATATAAACATGAATACGAGACTGTCTGTGCTGCTGATTCGTCGAGTCTAAATTTAACGCGCGACAAGGGTTTAATATATTTTCGCATAAATTCATTGCAAAACTTACTCTCCTCTCTCTCGCACTGTATTATATACACTCATCCTCCTCTCTTTACCTCTCTATTTCCTTTTTTTTTATTTCCTCTCTTTCTTTCTTTCTTTCTTCTCTCTTACACATATACTCTTTTAATCTTCTTACCGCGTGTGCGTTTTCATACATACATACATACATACATACATACACATTCTTAAAGGATGGTTGAAATATTGACTTGTCGCCGTTCATGAATAATAAAAACTAATTGGAAGCGTTTAATCATCGGTGTGTGCGTGTGCGCCTCGGTAAATCATTCTTGGCATGATATACGCATATAGAATTGAATATTGCTTTCATTGGACTTCTTCTTCTTTTTTTCTTACTTTTTTTTCTTCTTACTTTTTTTTCTTCTTTTTCATCCCTTTCCATACTGACTTTTTTCTCTTTAAGATATAAGTTTAAGGCTCGAAGAAGAACGATCGCTTCGATTTGTTACGCTTGTTTGCCTTTGATTTCGTAGCTGGTAATGAAGACAGCACTAAAAAAAATCAATCCCGTAAATGTATTAAAGTGTATGTATATATACAAGCGTATGCAAGTGAGCATACGATTTATATACTTACCTTTACATTCGTCATTAATTTAATATTTTTATAGAGCTTTAATTTTTTACAAAAGCAAAATTCTCTTTTTTAGTTTTCTTAAAATTTCAGATTATTTTAAGTTGCTTGATATAAAAATAAAATTTTTTATTACACATATGAGTTTTGACATGTTATGTAGTCAGCTAAATTAACATAAACGACAAGTGGTAGATGCATTATTTTTTCTAATATTTTTCTTTTCTAATTTTTCAACTTTTTTTATGATTTTATATTAGTATTATTTACTAAGTGCAGCTAAAAACAGCACATTTTCTAAAAAAAAAAAAAATGTAGAAAATTAGCGTAACCACATACCTATACCAAGAGTATATCCAAAAAATTAAATAGCCGATACATTCCCGAAGTTTCGATCTAACAAAATACGGGCAAACGCAATCGGAGGAAAAAAAAAAATTTATGGATAGAGAGGTAGAGGTATAGGTCACTTAATCACTAGTGTGTGAAGTAGTAGCGTATAGGAAATAAAGTGGAGTGAAAACGAAGAGAAAGAGAGATAACATATAAAGCAAAGGACGAGTAGCGACAATTTTCAAATAATGGCATTATCTATCGATTTTACGCAGGAAGCTCAAAAGGGGGCTAATGCGGTTGAAGTACTCTCCGCGATATATTGGGCCTTCAGCTTTTGTGTATGTATATTTGTACAGTACACATACTCAGGTATATAGGAAGGTGAAGTGGGTGGATTCTGGATCAAAACCGAAAGCTTGTGATGCACCTCGACGTGCTCTGTTCGTTTTTAATTTATCCTTAATTGAATTCGGCTCTCTCTCTCTCTCTCTCTCTCTCTCTCTCTCTCTCTCTCTCTCTGTACGCAACTGTATTTGCGAGTTGAATGATTGTCTTCTCTCGTATAAATATGTGTGTACGCGTGTGTATAGGAAGAATAGAGTTTCACAAACTGACTTCTATTAAATCACACTGTTATGTTGGAATTGATAATGAAATAGAGGGGGAGGGGAAGAGGAATGCATGTGTTATACGTATAAATCTACAAACATGTGTGGCATGCGCGATGTGATTAGTTTTGACGTAATGGTATCTTCTCTCTTTATGTTGCGTATATATAACGTATTTATTAACTATTATTGGATACCTAATCGTTTTATATTTATGGATGCATATTTTAGGTAGGGATATATGATAATTGTTAGATATATGTTTCTTCATGGTAATAAGATGTTAGCTTAATCAATGAGATTGAAAAATAAAAAAAGATCAAATGGTATTCATTTAAGACAGGTTTAAGCGTATGTGTATGAAAAACGAGAAAAGAAGATATGTTATACTTTATGAATCTTGCATATTATAAAGATACGTATATAAAACGCTAAAAGAATAGCGGTCGATTAAGCAAATTCATGCTAATGCCATGGCAAAATTTGTTTGATCAATTGCTTAATTACAATTTCAAATTGAATCAATCACTTTTTCTCTTTCGTCAAGAGCAGATGATAAAAAAAAAAAGGGATGAGAAGAGGCTCATTAATTCCGATTAAAAAAAATTAATGACAAGACCTTTAGCTCTTCCTCCGAAAACTTCCTCCAAATTGCGGCCCAGCAGTGTAAAAAGAAAAGAAGTAAAAAAAAAAAAAAAAAAGAAGAAAATGTTTAAATTACAATCAATTCACCCTCTTATATACCGCGTCCAGCACCTTATAGTCATGTTCTTCCCATAGTCTCTTCTTTTTTTATATATACATTTCAGACTCGCGTGAAATTGGCCGTCGTGCGTGTTTTTCCATTAGGTCTTTCCTTCATTCGTTCGCTCGGTATATATACCTACATAGCTTACGTCTTACATGAAATTACAGGGGCGTGTATACTAACTTGCGCGAGAGAGCCCTTCCTTTTCTCTCCTCTCGTTTATGGTACTATATACCTGGATCTATATATATATATATATATATATATATATATATATACACATACATACACGTACTCTTTCCTTCATCTGAATGACTTCTAAACGAGCAACTCCCATCAGCATTTCTCACTTCTTTCGGATAAGCTGTTTTAATTTTTTTTTTTTTTTAAATCTTCCTACCTCTTTTTTTAAGGCTCTTCCTGAATTTACTTTTATCAATTACTCATATTTTTTTAACGGATAATTACGATCTAACTGTTTATGAATACGAATATCTTAGTTCGTTATAATTGACATGGAAGATGTTCTGTGATTTAAATAAAAGATTGATCTAAGAGAATATACCTATGCATTATTTAAATTTAAAAAAAAAAATCAATTTTATTATAATTAAAACCAAATTTTTGTCTTTGTAGATGAAATATATAATTTTTAATAATTATTATACATCATCATACATCATTATTAATTAGCTTAACATAATTGAATCGATTTATAATTTAAAAGTTTAAGTAAAGAGCATTGATTGATATAAAATAATTAAAAGCAAAGAAATACTGATTAATAAAAACTACTTTTAAAAAATTATCAAAATGTGTAATTTCTTTACATGCCTTGCGATAAGGTAATGCATGTAAAAGAACAATATTATTAATATGAGTTCATAGTATGTAATACTAAAAATGATCGAGAATATTAATTGTCTTATTATTTGATCGATAGATAAAATTTTTGACGGTGATTATTTCGATAAAAGTACTGATGTAGTTGGATTGATTGCTATCAACGGCTAAAGTCTTGCTTTAGTAAAATTTGTATTTTTTTATTATAGTACACGGAGAAAATTTGATGGATTATCGATTATAAATGAAACTAATATGAATTTTTGTAATTTTTTAATAATCTGTGTCGTTATGGCTTTAAAATTAGTAACAGTAAGTTCGAAAAGTTTTGAATAGTACAGTTTTAATTTAAAATAATTCATTTATTTCATTTAACTTTTTTAATTTTTGTAGATTATAAATTCTGCTTATTTACCTCCTTGTGAAGACTCTAACTGGTACTGTCGATCTGAAATTTTTGCAGTAGCTTGTGAGGTAGAATCTTATATAATATTAATAAAAATAATTTACTTTTATCGGAAAAAAAATTAAAATATACATAATTATTGAAATTTTTTTTCAAAAATAAATTTTTTATCGATGTTTCAGAAATTAGGCGAATGCTTTTCTACAACAGTTTCACCTGATGACGTTAAAATAGAACCTCTGTATAATGACAAACTTAATATTACTCAAGATTGTTTTCGCGGTGAATGTGAATATCTTGTTTTTTAAAAAAACAATTAAAATTTTAATTATTTATGTACAATAAATTATCTATTAAAATATAAAGTTTTTTTGTAGCTTTTTATAGCTAATTCGAAACCTTTATTTGATATTCTTTTGACTATTTTGATAATAAAACATTAATATAAATAAATTTACTTATAAATAAAAGCTTTCAAAACTTAAATACGATTTATGTACAATTTCTTTTGTAAAAGTGTTCAAATTTTTTATAAAATAATGGTAATTTTTAAACTAATACTTACTCTTTAAGTAAAAAACTACATCACTATGTAATTATGTCAACTTGCTAATTTAATTTCTTTTTAATTAATATGGTTTGATTTTTAACTGATAAGTAACGCATTTAACATAATTTTTAAAATTTTTATCTAATATTGCGACTTATTTTTTTATACATCTTTCTTTACTTTACAAACAGAAACACATCGATTATTAATTAAGACAATATAGATACGAACCAAAGTGACAAAAAACATTACGTACCTTTTACCTCTTAATCCTCCAAGCCAGAAAGAAAACTTTGGCACTTAAATTCATTAACGAACGAGTCAACCACGTCGTCGTCGACGTCGTTGAGTCGCACTCTCGATTCATTAAAAGCAAGCCGTAAAAACTGCCAGACCGAAAGTACCTCGTCCCCTTACTATATCGAAATACCCGTTTCATCGTATACCAAAAAGCAACCCAACTTGCAGCACAAGAGCCAAATGATTTACACCGAGGGAAAAAAAGTAAATGCAATTTTAATGTCAACGACAAGAAGAAGAAGAAGTGCTATGGGAGTAGCTTTCGTTTTCTTTCTCCGTTTTACTCGACGAAAGACGTCATTTAGTATATATGTATATGTATATACAGCGAAGTGCGGCTCCAGCAATCTTGGGGTGTGGTGCGTAATGCGCGAGAAAGAAGAAAAAGTCGTACTGTTCGATTAAAAGACTCGTGTCCATTAAGCAATACTGTGCGAAGAAACAAGGCGTTGAGATGTTGTATATGAATGAAAGCAAGGAGTTTAACCCTTTTTTTTTATAATCGATGACGACGATGACGATGTCATCACTATATAACTTTTTACTTTTTTTCTTTTTCTTTTTTGTGTTGCTACTTTGCTCTGTTTCTTGGTTGGTTTAAGGCAGAGATTCGTTTAACGCATGTTGTGCTTTAGTCAAGGCTTAAAAGGATTTTGTCATAAACGAACTAAGTTGTTGGATGAAGGGTCGTGATGTGTCTAAAATTGAAAATCTCCATTGATACATATACATGACTCGAGCATCATTAGCTCTTTCAGAGCTATCTAATTTTTTAAAATTTTATTTATTATTATAAAAAATTATTAATCAGTCACATTTTTATTTTAATTTTAACATTTATTATTACTATTTTTTAGAGTTGACATTAAATAAAAAATTGTTATTTTTTTCAATATTACGTAGCAAGAAAAAATTGTTAAGCATAAAAATTTTAAAATCATAGCACAATCTTGCTCAGTCAAACCTTTTTTTACTTTATCCAAAGACTTGTCACATATAAATCACGAAAGATCCATTCCCCCCTCCTATCAAATTAAGCACTTTACTACTTATTACTAAAACGTAAAAACATTATCCATTCAAGATATAACCCTGAACGTAGAATATTTATCATCACTGATCTATTAGATCGAACTATTAGCTCTTTCTACCTCACTCAAAAAGAGAAAGAGAGAGAAGAGCCACATAGGCGACGCAAGCACATGATATATATACATCATCCTGCTGGTAGGGGTATATGCCAATGAAAAATCAGCTGCCGGCCAGGGTCAATTTCCGCGTAAACGCGATCCACAAACTATCTCTCTCTCTCTCTCTCTCTCTTCTAATCTCAATTCTCAAACTCCAATAATCGATCACCCGAACTCGTCGTAAAGCAGTCAATGTACACATTTACTCCTAAGATCGCGACTTAAATCTAAGCCAAATATACACACACACACACATATACAAGTACAAGAGCAAGTATAGTATATAACTATAAACTAAAAGAAGAAGAGCTGAGGCATAAATCGAGCGTGACGCGGATATTAGCGCTCTTTCGCGATACTATTATAACAGGCCGAGAGTCGTATCTTTCTCTATCGCTCGCTCGAAGATGCTTTAGTTCTATCTCCAGACCTGCTGTTGTTATACTCTCTCTCTTTTTTTTTTCATTTTGAAGCATCAGAAGCGCGGATTATTACGAGCAAAGCCGGGGAGGAGGACGTCTATCCAAGATGAGTCCTTTCTTTTTCTCTCTCTCTCTCTCTCTCTCTCTCTTACCCTCTCTGTTCTCTGGCATAATGCAAGTGTATCTAATTACCCGGGCGTTTACGTCAACGTTTACCGTGATTTACGACAAAATTGTGTGTGTGTGTCGGAGGAGCGCGCGAGTTGAACGCGACCTTCGGCCGCCGCGCGCCGTGGATGTGTCTATATACCTATATAGTAGACGACGAGAGCCTGCCGTAACCACACTCTATAAGGGCCAACCAAGGAAAAATGCGTTATAGTTTGAGAGAGAGAGAGAGATATGCTTTGGAAGGATTCGGTCATTTATCATGTAGGTCCTGCGCGTGCGAAAGAGAGAGAGAGAGAGAGAGAGAAATACCCGCGAACTTGCCTCTAGCTATGGTTGTGGGAATGAAGCTGGCACCGCTATATGGCTTATAAAGAAGGGGGAAAAGGGGGAAGTATAATCCACCTGGAATGGCTGGAATAGACTAATCGCAAGCGCAAAAGCGGCGCTAGCCTGGTATTATATACGAAATACGGGCCTGATCGAGAGAGAGAGAGAGAAAGAGAGAGAGAGAGAGAGAGAGAGAGAAAAGAGATTGCTTATATAGAGTTGACGTCTTGGCGATACTGGACTTTTTGATATATATCTAGGGTATGTGACTAATACAATTAATATTACATTATATGCAAATAATTTTTTTTATTTACTTTTTAATTATTTTTACTTGATAAATCGGTATTTAATAATAAATTATAACTTATCTGTATTTTTTAAAAGATTATCTTTGTACCTATTTTCATTTCATAATTTAATTTAATATTAATTTAAAATGTTTCTCTTTAATTAATATAATCATCACTGTAAATGTATTTATTTCTTTTTAAAAAGTCAAAATCTATCTAAACTTCATATAGAACTCATGACAAAAAAAAAAATGTAATTTAAAAATTTGAAAAAGCTCCAAAATGAACCTAATAGTTGTAGATATATATTTCGAAATAGGAAGTAACAGGAAATGATTATCCAGTAAGACGGAAGTTTTGGTATAACACGTATTATATACTCCAAAGATAGCTCGTCACTCGTTTCTCCATCCAAGCACACGCGAAAAAATCCGTGGGTAAAATCCAAAGGGAAACGAAGAGAGAGAAAGAGAGAGAGAGAGAGAGAGTTCAAGCCGCGTCATGTGGAGAAGCTGAAGAGATACGAAAGTGGAAAGAGAAGAGGAGGAAAGGTTGTACCTTACTATACGACAGGGGATGTGCAGGAACAGCAGCAGCAAACGTCGCTGTTTTGCGCTCGCACCAGGCTAGAAAGAGAGAGAGAGAGAGAGAAAGAGAGAGAGAGAGAGAGAGAAAGAGGATACACATACATACACGTATATAACGCCTTCGGAAATTACAGACTTTGCCCAAGCTCCATCCATCACCCAAGAAGCGTGTGTTCCTCAACCGATCGAAGAAGAGAGAAAGAAGAAGAAGAAGAAGAAGGACCCTCGTGAACTGACTTGCTGAGGAAAAAGAGGAGGCAGCAGAGCAGAAGCAACAGCAGTAAGCACAGAGAGAAAAGAGAGAAGAGTATAGGGTGGGCCTTCTCCCCCCCCCCCCCCCGATATAGCTGCTGCTGCTGCGGTCTCTCGCGGTAACGCCCCGGTGTTTAAGTCGTTAGCAATTTCCTGCGCGGGACTAGTTTTGAATTGGAAGAGAAGAGAGGATGAGGGGAATCCCGAAAATTCCATATGGTCGTCGTTTTCTCTCGATAATGCTTATATACTGCCACCAATGAGGACTCTGTCGATGATATCCCCTTTGGATGATCCCAAAAATCGATCCGCCCGATCTTGCTCGTTCACGGTCATTTTTTCCATGTCTCTCTCTCTCTCTCTCTTTCTCATCTTTGTTTTACCGTGTATACGCATATCCGCCCTGTATGGAACTGATGCTTTTGCTGCTGCTGTTACTGATGCTATATATACGTTTTAAAAGGGGTGGAGGGAGGGATATATAAACGAACTGTTGGCGTATGGCGCCTCTTGAAAAAAAAAGCTTGGAATGGGAACAAAGCTTGGGTTATATGACGTTGTTTACGAGGTGATGTGTTTACCCCCCTACCCTTTTTATCTCTTTTCGCACGCAATTCACTCCACTTGGCGGTCATTCAATTTTTTTTTTTTTTTTTTTTAAAAAGGTGTGTTGTACTGTAATTAATATGTACTTTATTGTTCGATGCACTTGGGAGAGAAGAGCAGGTTTACTTTTCATACTTTGTACTTTTTTAGTTTTCAAGATATGCACCTGGCAATCTTTTTATTTCAACAGTTATTTTTTTTTTAATTAGTTTTTAAAATTAGATATTAAAAGTTTCAACTATTAAAAACAAACCTTACTCATTAATCTAAATAAATAATATTAGTTTGTATATAATATATTTTTACATATCGACGCATCGTACGAAGATAAGCCTTTATATAATTTGTCGTGGAAAAATAGCCTAAAAGTAGTTTTTATACGAAATATCCTATACCAGCGAGTTATACGAACACTAGCCTGTCCAGCCGCGTTGAGCGGAAAAAAAGCCTGTCCAGCCGCGTTGAGCGGAAAAAAAGC
>JAPYZE010004700.1:0-10238 GCA_030522805.1 Leptomastidea abnormis
GTCGGTGGCAATGTTTCTAAAGCGAATTTTGTTTTTATTTTTGCTTTACTAAAATGTAAATATCGTAGATCATTTAATGAAAAGGAGCTTGATTTTTCTGTCAACGTTTTTTCCGCTTTAGTACTGTACATCCCCAGAATATAATCAAATGCACTCTTGGCTATTTTATCGTGACTGGCATTTTTGTCATAAAATACTGAAGCTAATTCAAGTAATTTTTCATGAGAGAAGGAATCTATTAATTTATTTTTTCCGATTCTATAAAAACAACACGTTGTATCGCACCTGCAGAATGCATGTAAAAAAGTACTATTTTTTGTGAATTTTCGTATTTAAAACTATTACTACTATAAAATTGATGAGGGTTGGAGCCTTTACATTCTTTACGAAAATAAATATTTTTCATATTTTGTGCCAGTTGCGAAAAAATAACTAGTAAATCTACATCTTCGCCTACAATAATAACTGTTGCCTCGGAATCTATGCGAGCGTTCTCAATTGCAGTAACAACTATTAGCCGATCGGCATCTTCAACTCCAATTTTTGTTCGAAACCCATTTGTATTTAACGAAGTGCAAATCATATTTATAAGCCTAGATTTATTTCTCTCATTGCAAAAAAAATTGCTGTTGATTTACAGTAATGATGGTATTTTTATCAAAAGATATTTCACGACCTGTATTTTTTGAATGTCTACGCGAACGCTCAACAGATTTCGTCGACAATGTTTCGTCCTCAGGATAATCATCGAAAATGATGTAACTATTTAGAGTATAGTGCTTTAGCGTATACGAAACATAGCTATTTACAATACTATCTATATTAGAATGACTTTGCCACACGACTTTATGTAAAAAAAAAACCCACCGTCAACTACATGGGTAAGTGTTGCTGCTGTTGTAAAATCAAACTAACTATTAAAGTTAGAATAAAAAAGATTTGGTTGTTTTACGCATACCATTTTCATCAAATAATGATAATGGTATTGGAGAGAGCTCATAAAAGCTGCAGTATTCTTTAACATCACTTTGGCTTTGTATATTTAATGATATTTTTTGGAATATGAGTAATGGCGATATACACTTCCTCATTAGCCGCAGATTTTATAGTACAATTTGCAGCCCCTAAATGCACGAGTTTATTGCTTCTTTTATGTTTTACATCTCTGAACTTTTTATTTGACGTGGTATCCATTAAATTTTTTCCAATTTCATAAGCTCTGTGGCAATTCACTTTAGTTAAGTCTCCAATCACTCCAGAATAAATTCCTATAATCTTACTTGTTTCAGGTAATGGATTATACGTATCAAAGAATCGCTGAACTTTCGCTAAATCCTCTGCATCTCGAGACATTCGAGAAACGCGGTTGTCAACGTGCTGTTCGGATGAAGCAAACGTTATATTACAAAATAATTCCATAGCGTTGATGACATCTAATACAACTACTCTTGATAAAATCCATTTTCCAATTACATTTTCAGTCAATCCACGACCATGCGTCAAGTCTCCACTACATTTCATCGCACGCATTAGCATCTGTTTGATGGTCATATCAGACCATATCCCACACTAAAATCGATCAGAACGTCTAATAGTATTGATTACAGAATTTTTCGTACTCTACTTTGGTCATAACTTCTTTTAAACTTAACATTTGTTGAATACATAAAAGACATGCTTTAGCATATAAATGATGACCTGACGCAAAAAAAAAATGGAATCATCCATTGCACGGTATCTACATGTAATTCGAAATTTCCAGATCTCTCTGCATCAATGTATCTTTGGAGTAAACAAATAAGTTTAAAATATTGCACCCACAGTTGGCTGGTCGGGCCATTATTTTCTAAGTTATTACACACAGCTGCAAATTTTTCTTTTATATTTTTCATTAAAGGATTCATTAAAAAAGTTTCAAAATTTTCTTTCCCTACTTGTCGAAGACCTTCGTTCAAATACGATTTTTCAGTGTCATAAGGTGCAATTTCTTCGAAAATTATAGTAGCAAGAGCAGCTTGTATCAAGAGGTGACCTCTCACAGATCGGAAATATGCATTACCTGTTAGAGCTTTATCAGCTGATAACTCTGCATAGACGGTACTAAATGCCTCTTTAAGACCACTACCTGTCATTATATTGCCAATAGCACCAAGAAACGACATTGCTGAATGAAAACCGCCCAAATGAGGAATAAATGAAAGTAGATTGTGAGGATTATCATCAGAACTAATAGAGGATACGATTTCACTTGCTTTCATGTAGAGCGGCAAATCAAATGTGACAAAAACATGCTTTTGATTATTAATTTTTGCTCTCTGTCTAGCATTAATCAAAGCAGTTAAAATAGTATTATGATTACTTGGTGGTGCTTTAATGAAAGATAAAGCAATTACTTTTGTTGTACAATAATTATTATTACAATTATGGTATTTATTTATGAATCCATGCCAATTAGCTGTATTTTTTGGTTCAGCATGTTTGCCATAAAAGTACAATAAATCTATTGGATCGATTTGGATTAAGATATCAGTACGATCCGTTTTTTTCCAATTATGTACAATTACACTATCTAATTTAAAAGGCTTCTTATTTTTAAAATCCGTTAATGGAATAAAACTAGATGTGCCACTGAGTTTCTTTTGACAATGCCCCTTTTAAACGAGTAATGTTTTTATTAAATGCTATGGAGGAAGATGGTGTTACACACATTATACCCATACATTATAATGGAAAGTATTTTTACCATCAATCGTTGCTGTATTATGATCAGCATTGTCGTAGACAAACTGTAAATAAGCGTCAGATACTAAATTAAAGTTTTCTGGGTCATTAACAATGAAAGTTTCAAATCTGACAGTTTCAGAGTACGAAGCACAAAGACCTATATTATATAAACAGTCAATGAGTCCTCACGCAGAAAATTTTGTGTGCATTATGCTCGAAAGCCCTAATAAAATTGGAGAAGAAAATGATCGTGGTCTCACAGAAGATATTAAAATATGTGCTGCAGTTATAATTTTTTTTTCACAATTATCCCAAGACCCACTTTTTGGAGTATGTTCATGAGTTTTTATCAAAGTATCAAGAAATAATTTTAAAGTTTTTGGAACATCTTTTGTTACATTATGTAAAAAATCATATGGCGAGTTATAATTATTCGTATCGAAATTCATAATGCGTATATCCTGCAGTATTATATAAGCAGCCATTTCGACTAATCTTTTTTTTTCTTCCTGCTCATTATTATTACGATTCGCATACTAGCTATTTTTTATACATTCTCCTAAGGTTTGTTTAAAAGAAATAATACGATCGTCTGTAGTTGAATGAGTCACTATTTCATCTCCAAAATGCAATTTTAAACTCTTCTCAATTCGGCCAAATCATGGTAAATCAGTTTGCTTGTGTATGTCTATGTATTTTTTTACAATTTCTCTTAATGAAAATAGGCACTCTTCGCTATTTTTTAATAAATAATTAATAATAAAAGATAATAAATTAGAAGTATTTTCATTGATCAGCCTTCCTTTAAAGTTGTTTGGTTTGTATAAATAAAACTGACTTAAACATTTCGCATGATAAGATACATTATTATCATTATAGTGATCTTCAACTTTGTTTTTTAGTTGACATAAACGTGAGGAGATAGTTTTGTTGATTTCAGTTTTCGGGTAATCTTTGAGCTGTAATATTAAATTATTAATTGTATCTTGTTTCGATACTCTTTTACATACGTGAGATGAGATGTATAAAGTTTTCGAACAAAAAAGACAGTTCATTGAAAAATCAAATTTACTACTATCGTGACTTCGTTTACGATCATTTTGCCATGTCTCTGTCGATTTTTTCGATGCTTTGTTAATGTTTGATTCTATTAAATACATACTTTGACAGCTTTTGTCATAATTTCTTTTAATTCCTTTAACTTCAAGTGTTTTCGGTCCCTTCGCTTAATACTTGCTTGTATAAGACTAGTAATGCCTCGTTCTTTAAAAAGTCTTGATTTGTCTGATTTTATAAGCTTGTCGCAAAGCAAACAATTATTAAAGTCTTCTTGCAGATGGTTATTATTTGGTGCGCTTTCATTGCAGCTGCGTAAAATTATATTGATAAATAAGAAAATTTTAAATACATTTTGAATTTTAACCCTTAAATAACGCTCTAGTACAAATTTCTATCTCCATTTTTAATATTGAATTGTAACAAGCAATTAAATTTTTTTCCTTTAAAAATGCTCTAGCTTTCTCAAAATTTCACCAAAACTTTACTGTTATCTTCTGTTTTTATAAAAAAAGTATATATAGAATTCTTTTTTTAAGTGGCTTTTTAGAGATGCACTGTTTAAAGGTTAAGCTGCTGTAATTTTTTTTAATTTACCTAATATCTGCGGACGTTGATTAGGGCTAGAGCTCGGACTTATCCGGTTAATCGGTTAACTGGTTAATTGCCATTAACCGGTTAAGAAACGAATAGTCGAATGAACGGTTTTTCAAGTTTCGGTTAATTGGTTAATCGATTAAAAACTGATTAATCGGTTTATAACCGCGGTTAATCGATTAAAAATTTTTTTGTAACCGATTAATTGCGATTATTAATCGTTTAATAGTTTTTTAACCGGTTAACCGATTACCCGATAACCGAAAAACCGAAAATTCTAATTCTATTTCCCTAATTAGGGCTCTTACGTCAAACCAACTAACCGGTTAATCGGGTATCGATTAATCGGTTTTAATAAGGTATCATAACGGGTAGTCGATTTGAACGGGTTTTCGGGTTTCGGTTAATCGGTTAACCGGTCTATAACAATTTTTTTTTTTTAATGTTTACAATAGATTTTATATAAAATTTAAACTTAATCATGAATATTTTTTCATTAAACATAGTTTCATTAAACAACTCGAATTATGTATACAAAAATGTATTGTGCAACAATATATAGGAGAAAGCGGGGTCAGTTCTTACTAGGGCTGCCAATCCAGATCTTTGAATACTTAGAGACTCCGATACCCGAGATCCAGATAGACCTGGATCTCAGATCCGAAGAATCCGGATACATCGAGTGCCCGGATTCAAGTTTCGGATCTTACGGATACGAGATCTGAATTTTTTGAACATTTTAAACTTGGTTTTTGCATCTATATTTTTTGAAGTATTATATCAAAACAACCAAGCAATCATATTAAATTAATCTACCATTTTTATTTTTTTTTATTTTTTAATTTAATTAGTGATAAATTTTAAGGACGTTCCTTCCAAAAACGATTTTCATACAAATGTTTTGAAATTTGGCACACACGTTCATTTTTATATTCTTTATGCACGTGTCACAATAAAAATTTCTTAAAAAGGCGTGCTAATCGCTCTTTTTTACATTTTGAATGAAAATTTCTCAAAATAGCCCTTAAATTGAAAATGAAATCGATTTTTCAATTTTTAGAATTAAAAAAAGTATGTTTTTGTTAGTTTTTCAATTATTTGATAAGTTTGTATCTTGGGTTTTCTAAAATTTATTTTAATATATATAGTTCAATTTTCTATATTAAATGACAGTACAATGCACTTAAATTATGTCCCAAAATGTTGTGTGATGTCTGTGGTGCCCGCTTAAAATTTAAAAAATAATAAAAAGTTGATTTATTATAGATTATTACAGATTTTTTATGTAAAAGATTATTAGCAAAAAAATTTTGAAAAATAGTATTTTAATGCACACTTTTCTCAGCTTTCCATTCAAATTATTTTCAAAAGACTAAAATGTTTATGTAAAATCAACGTTTATGTGCGTCGTATCAAAACATATTGTTCGATACTCGCACGAGAAATAGATTTTTGACTCTTGTGAACATTTTACTCTCGCTTCACTCGAGCGAAAACGTTTACACGAGACAATGTTTTCTCGCACTTGCATCAAAAATTACTATTTCATCATTTTAACCTCAAAATGACATCTTTGGTAGAGATTTTGAGGTTCTCATGATGAAAAAATATTTTTGACCTGGTACGGGAGGTGTTTCGTGCCTCACCCGGAGGTTGTTCGGCCGAGCGAAGCGAGGCAGAACATCGGGTGAGACACAACACACCTCTCGCACCAGATCAAAAATGTACTATTTTTCAGAAAAATCGATTTTTCACTTTGTTTCCCAAATTTTATCTTAAAATAATTTAGTTAAATGAAAAAAATAATAATAATTATTGCTAAAAAACATTAAAATAATATTTTTTTTTTCTTTTTAATCGATAAAATGCGGTATCATTCGTTTAATCATTAATAACCGGTTAATCGGTTAACCGAAACCCGAAAAACCGTTCAAACCGACTACTCGTTTAAAAACCGGTTAAAACCGATTAACCGATTAATCGGTTAATCGGGTAAGTCCGAGCTCTAACGTTGATACATTTGCTATTTTACCCTCGTCACTAGTTTCCATTATGCTGGTAATAATTATTTTTATGCTTGTACTTATACCTCGTCCATAAACATTTAAAAGACTTAATTTTACAGTAAAAACTGAAGAAATATATTTATGTTAATACATAATAACAGCTGACAATGCTCTTTTATTATGCATCCAGCGTAGGAGAATTTATATTGTTTTCTTAATTTTGTTTACAATTAAAAAAGTTCGATATTTCTTAAAAAATCTTATATAAAAATTTGCAACTTTGAGATTGTATGCATTGCTAACAGGACAGGTAAAAAATAAAATTGCTTTAGCAGAACGCCTTCTCAAAGATCAGAAATACATAAATAATTATTTTATATACGTACGAATAAAACCATGATAAAGATATAATATTGTACAAACTACAGTTTTTAGAAAAAAAACTTTATAAGAGCTTTTTGAAACTCTAATAAGTAAACTTTATATACAACATCAAAAAATGCAAAATAATGATCACAAAAACCTAATATAAACTTTAAAATACTTTACAATTGAGCTAAACATTAAAAATTTTAAGAAAAAATATATTTTTTATCAAAAGCATCATTAATAAGGTCTATTCAATTCCAAAATTTGATTAGTTTATTAATAACTTACAATAAATAAGTGTGCATGTTTTGAAGACTATGTTCTCATTCTTTCTAAAGTTATTGCAAGCAAAAATATAGTAACACACAGACTTTTTCTAAAAATGCACTTTTTGAATTCAGAAAGCTTTGCTACGTCGAGAATATAAAAAACTGGATCTACAATTTAAATAGTTACAAAGCTTTCTGTTTGAGAAAGCGAAAAATTTAATTATTTCATATTTTCATAAATAATGCCAATTATTAAGATAGGTGATAAGCTTTGAACTTATATCATTATATTTTTTCAAGAAAATACGGTATTAGCCAAGCTATAAAAAAAAGTAAGGGGAGTTCGGTGTTTGCTCTGAAATTTAAAATGATATAAGCATAAGCATGTATTTAATAAAATATTGTCGATGATTAATAATATTAAATACATATGCCATAATGCGGAATAGAAAATATCTATGAGCATTTTATGCATTTATAAAATTGGATTATTTGGATTTGATTGTCATGAAATGGAAAAAAAGTAATAAAATAGCTACAATAGTTGCTGAGATATTTGAAATAAAAGGTTAGAAGTCCCGTGCAGCGCGCTTCTACTATATATATAGGACTACTCTTTCTCGGCTACTGTTTTTCCCCCACTCCTCAACCTTTTCATCGTCCGCGGCTGTTTAATAAAATTTTTAAAAGCATTTTTTAACTTCGCCGTATTTTAAAGTAAAATGAAGAAATACGTTTTGTTACACTCATTTTATATTTTTAGAATCCGTTTGAAAAATTGAAATCGGATTATCCGTAGAGCATCCAGATACGCTGCAAAATATCGCATCAAAATGTTAAAACTGATATTGCGATAAAGGTATAAGTTCTACATCTTCTATCTTTTGTACACATAAGAACCATACAAATTACTACCTTTTGCTAAGATCTAGCTCAATAAGTCTCAAAATCACTGAGATATAAATTATTAAAAAAGCGCCAAATTGACATGTTTTTTTAAGTTTTTTTTCCGTTCCTAATCATTCGATCAATTTGCTTTAAGGCTCATTTTGTAGATTTTTTAATTATCTAGAATTCGTCTATTTACACCATTGAGATTGCTTCAATATATTTCGAGCTATACACGAAAAACGAAAAAAAAACGGATTTTTTGGTTATAAACGTTTATAAAAAATTAATATATAATATTTTTTAGTGGCAAATACGATAAAATTGAACTTTGAACCCTTATTAATATCTTGGCATAGTTGGTTTTCTGATAATATTTTTGTCAAAAAAACATTAATTTTTTGCTTCATTGCTTGGATTATTATTAATTACGAGTCGTTCAACTAATAATTGAAAAAAGGCTTTTTAATTATGCATCGTTTAATTAATAATTGAACAAAAAGCTTATTAATTATTTATTGTCGCTACTTTAATTTTTTTCTTCTAATTTTAATTGCTTGATCGTTTTTTGGAAGTTTTTTGATCATGAGTTGAATGGGATCAATTTTTGAGTAAAATAGGAAAATAAAAGAGAACAGGGGTGTTTAATAGAAAAACCTTTTTTATCTCGGCTCGATGACAACTCTGCAAGTCAAATGAATATAGACCACCTGGCAATCGATCGGTGGCTGCAGCAGGCAGGCTTTCTCTTTCTTGGACCAGTATACAAGTGGTCCTACATTAAAGTATACAAGGCGCCCTTAAGCCAACGGAGAAATGTGCTTTTGAGCTTTTATACCTTCAGCTATAAATTTTAAATACTTATATACCCCTTCTTATCGATTATTTTGTATGAATTGATAGAAAAAAGTTATTTTAATAGTAAAATAATTATGATTCATGACAGTTGAGTCGTGTATAGTCTTGTCTTATGTAAAATTTACAATAATTAAGAATTTTTTAAATGGATTAATAAATAAAATAAGTGAACAAGATTTTTTTAAACTATTCAAATTTGTTTCAATACCATTGTGGCGGGGGCGATTTATGAGGGATGGTTGGATAAGATGGTTCGCCCGCAGTGTTGGCGCCAGGTAAGTAAGTAACCAGATGTCCATTGATAAGCCAGTTTATTAGGTAGGTATGTAATTGACAAGAGTCGTAGATCGAGAGAGAGAGAGAGAGAGAGAGAGAGAGAGAGAGCGCCGCGGCGCAGCGCGGCTTTTTATGCTCTCTCCTGTGTTTCCCCTTTTCCCCTCCATGTGTGTTCGTGGCGGCGGCGGTTGCTGCTTTTCGCACGCTCGTTTCTCCTCGCGCGCTTTGGCGGAATGTGCCGCCTCAGCTTTTGGCGGTCAAAGCTCTCTTATTGAGTAGCTTTGCCTTCGCCCATTACATGCCTCGGGGTACGGCCAAGTCTCGTCCTCGAGACTTAAAAAAAAATTAATTATCTCAAATACGTAAATAAAATAATGAAAGAAAGAAAAAAAAATATATTGTGTTTTCTTGTTATATCTGCTTTCCTTGTATGCTGAAAATGAGGGGAGAGGAGGGGGGGTATATTTGTTTACTTTTCTTTATTTTCACCTTACAATTATTGAGAATGGAAAAAGGTTAATTATTCCAAGCACCTAAAAAAAATGTTGTGTTTTTTGCCTTTCTTTTGTGGCACTGCCTATATATATCATCGCTGAAATTATATTTTGCTTAAGCCGTGCTACGTGTATTGGTTTGGATGCTGTTAATGCGCACCGTTGAGGCTTACTTATCACCTCAGGGTGCTGACATCAGCATTTCCGCGCTGCTGTTCTAGTGGCCTTTGGCGTTCTCTATCGTATGGTCTTGTTTATCGCGGCCCCCCTTTTACTGCTCTCATCACAAGTTCGCGCGTGCAGTAGCGGCAGTGTGCCTGCTATTTCGCTGCGTGCATGCAGCTATCGTTCCTCTCCCGTTTTTTTTACGCGCATGCTTTCGTTAAAAAGAAGGATTACTGTTTTGCCCTTTTTTTGTGTATACCGTGCTTCTTATTGTGAAGTGTACGAATTTGGTGTGGCCGGTTCCTGCCTTGCTGTTCTGTGGCGAGGCTATTGCGGTGGATTATTCGCTGTTGAGTGCAGGTAAGTTTTTTTTTGGGTTTTGTGTTTGCTCGACCGAATAACGACGTGCGTCGTAATGGCCAACAAGTGGTTATGGATTAGAGGAGGGGGGGGGGGGGGTTAAAACAGCATATTTTTGATAAAGGGAGGGGGGCGGGATGGGCGCGGCGGGGTTCTTCCCTTTCTTCTCTTTTTTT
>JAPYZE010004701.1:0-10238 GCA_030522805.1 Leptomastidea abnormis
GAAGTAAAATATTGAGATTTTAAATACAATTAATTTTGTTTTTCGAAATTCTTTGAGAAAGCATTCTGCTAATGCAGTTAGCAGCGGTTTTTTTTATTTAAAATGCCTTTTTTTAAATCAAAAATGTAAAAAAATTCGAAAAAAAAGTTAAAAAATATAAAAGGTAAAATTTACAAAAATAAAAATAAAATGTTAAAAAAAGGATTAAAATTATAAATAATAAACAAAATAAAAAAAATATAATTCATTTATTTATTTATTTATTTAAGAATTAGATGGGCTAAGAATAGCCCTTTACATAGATTACATAATAAAGTAAGGTGAAGTTCAATAAAATTACAAATAAGTTAACGATCAATCTCTGTCGGAATTTACATTGTAATACTTTATATAAAATTTGAAGAGAATTAAAATATTGCAACTATTAAGTAGGTTTAATTTAATTCGAAGACTAAATTCTGATTAGAACAAGATGAAGAAACAGTAGGTGGATTAATAGCATGCAAACTAAATTTACGAAATCAGTCACGGATCAAATTCCGGATTAAATACTAAAAATTTATACTGCTCGCGCTTAAATAAACCAATAGTTTGAACTGCTCTCAGGTCAGGAGGCAATTTATTCCAAGTTCTCTGCAATTTAATTTTTGAAGAGTAAAATGACCAGTTTGACTTAGCCACCTGACCTTCATCGACTGGACGAGGTGTTCGCAATTCATACACCGCAGCTCGATACTCGAAGAACTGGACAAGGTCTGGACATCCGATGAGACCTCTGACAATCTTGAAGACCATTCAACAATAAAAATATAAGTGCCTTAACGGCAAAGTCATCATATTGAATCTAACTAATAATGGTTCATAATTATGTTCCCAGAAAGCCATAGGGTGTCCATCCTTGAGTGACATATAGCGAATCATACGATGCTGAACAGAGTCCAGTTATACTCTCATATTTTTTTGATAAAGAGACCAAATTACAGAACAGTAATTCACTATGGGCATAACAAGACCACTATAGAGAGATAAAAGCGAATTAACCTGTCTAAAATCAAAAGTCGTACGTATAATAAAACTCATTGTTTTAAAAGCCTTACTTACGACCGCTTCAAGCTGTAATTGGAAATCCAGTCTGGAATCGAATAAAACTTCTAGATCCGCGACTTTATTATCCCGTCTCAAAGTTACATCCCTAATGCTATACGCGTGTTCAATGACGTCTGGACGTCTGGAGTACGAAATCACCACGCATTTTCCATCGTTGCTTTCCGAACAATTTAAGTCAAGCCACTCCATCAGGCAATCAACCCCCCACCCCTGCAGCGAATCACAGTCTATCGGAGATTTAATAACGTTGTACAATTTAATATCATCCGCATACATGAGAACGCAAGACTGGTTTATCACAGATGGAATGTCTTTTACATAAATTAAAAACAATATGGGCCCTAAATGAGAACCTTGCGGAACCCCGGACCAGACCTCCTTAAACCCAGAACATGCCCCCGATACACGCACAGCCTGGGAACGGCCATCCAAGTAAGATGCTATCCACTTGCACAGATAATTTGGCAACCCGATACCTCTGACCTTAGCAATCAATGTAGAATAATTCACTAAATGAAAAACCTTCGACAAATTACAGTAGACTGCATCCACCAGCTGACCGTCCCCAAAAGCCTCCGCTACGTCCGTGGTAAAGGAAAGCAAGTTAGTACCAGTAGACCTACCACCCCTGAACCCATGCTGCTCGTCAGATAGACTTGGTGAAACTAATTTACTAACAATATTACATACTTATTTATCAAACAATTTCGCGACACAGTTAATTACTAATATTGGCCTATAGTTACCCACCAATTGTCTATCCCCTTTTTTATAAATTGGCAATATGAAGGACTTTTTCCATGGTTTAGGAAATACGCAAGTCCTCTGGGATAAATTGAATATAAAGCTGAGGGGTTCGATGAGCGCTTCCAAACAGCGCTTAACAAAATAGGCAGGTACTGTAATCGGGACCGTAGTTACAGGAATCTTTCAACCCGCTCAATGTACGCAAAATATCATTTTTATCAATCGCGGGAACATCTTCATCCGACATTTCATCACAGTCTACAACAGACGCATTATCATCATCATCATATCTATCTTTTTTATAAAACGAAGCAAAATAACGCGAAAATAGATCAGCCGTATCGTCAAGAGTATGCCTCTTCATCATTATAGCGTAGAATAGTTGGGAGCTCGGAATCAGATCTAGATCTACTAACAAATGTCCAAAAATTATCTGAGTTTACAACAAGATCATTTTCAATCTCTGAAATATAAGACTTATAAGCAGCTCTAGATAAGTATAGACACCGAGCTCTTGACCTCTTGAATGTTTTATAATTAGACTCCGCTCCAGTCGTTTTCCTATGAAGGTATGCTCGCTTCTTTTCTATAATTAGATCAATTAATTCGGTATTGAACCAAACAGGATGAGCGAGCTGCTTAGGATTACGACGAGGCACCAAATTATCCACAGCGCCAAGCACCAGTTTATTAAATATATGTACACAGTCATTAATTAAAGCACAATTTACCTGGCACGACCAATCAGTGTTGCACAAAGAGTCTCTAATTTGATCATAATCAGCATTCTTATAGTCGAAGATGTTGTTGGCTTTCACTTTCCTTAATAAGCGACTGCAGTGAATTTTTATCATAACAGGCTGATGATGATCTTTAGAAGCCACCAATACATCAGATATTCCCACGCTGTCCAAAGAGCCACTCGAGATGAATCCAAGGTCCAGTGTATACTGCTTAGATTGCATGATAGGAAAACCCTGCTGAAGCTTAAGCATGTCACACATGGCCAAAAAGGGATTGGCCCCCATCAGTCTATCAGGATGAACATATTGTAAGGTGTTCATGCTGGGAGGATTGTTGCCCCATGTTATGTATGTAATATTAAAATCTCCGCAAATCACTAGCTTGTCTATGATGAAACCAGTGTACTATAAGCAGTTACTTGAGATCCAGGAAGAATATAAACCACCACAATAATTAAATCAATTTGATGCATAAAGATCCTCACAGCCACACACTCAATAACGTCCAATACTCTAAGCTCTTTGCACTATATGCTCTTGTGCACAACAATAAGCCCACCACCCCCTCGCTCCATTCCCAGTTGCAAAACATCACGGTCCAATCTGAAAACTTGGTATCTACTTAACCCTAATTCAGAACTAGCAGTATCCGGTTTAAGCCAGGTCTCTGTATAGACAACAACGTCTGCTGCTTCAGGCATCTGGTGAATACTCTCCTTTAAAATATGCAGTTTGTTGTAAAGGGATCTCACATTCCGATAGTAGATCTAGAGGCCGGGGTATATGTGGGTATTATGATGCACGAAAGGAGCCAGATAGGCTACTAGAATTGCTATCCAGCACATCAGGCACTAAAGATGGTACGCCTTTAGTGTATTTAAACTTTAAAGGGCTGTTGGGGTGGGTTAAGTTATGCGCGTTCATTTTTTGGAAGAGGCTATTCTTATGTTGTCTTTGCATAAGAGTAAGATCTGGCCTTGCTTTTAAACCTTTAGGTAAAAGCTTGTTGTTTCTTAATATTCGCTGGGCATCAGCCACTCTTTTTAATCCAACCAGCACTCGACGATTTGGATACTCTTGACTGATTTTACCAACACGTTTCACAGAAATATCAGCTGTGTCAACTCCATTAATTTTATCCAAAGCGTTGCAGACCTTTACGGTGTCAGTTACATCAGTGGAAGATTGGGGCTCCGGTATACCACTGATAAGCACATTACAAGCACGGATAACACGGTCATTCAGTTCAGCAGACCAATTCTCCATTTCTTCAACCGTGACAATATTAGCCTCTTCAATGCACTTGACTCGGCGATCAATCTGGGATACTTCAGCAGCCACCTCATATAACAGGCCCATCTTTTCATCAATCTGGTTCACACATCCAGATAGAGACTTAACCTCGACACTCAATACTGGGATGTTGCTATTTATTTCAGAAAATTCGTTTGCAATAAATGCTTTGAGATCAGTATTTTAATTACTATTCTTCTTCTTATTGCTTGAGCTGTCCTGAGATACTTGTGAGGATGGTGCATCCTCTTGCGATCCAAATGCCCCAGCTGGGGCGGGCTTATAACAGCAGTTGTAAACATTCGAAGTATCGGTGACAGCGTTCTGAGCAAGAGGAGTGGAAAACAGTACCACATCCTGCACATTTAATGCCTTCAGCGGAGTAGGCTTTGTTATTGCAGTAAAAACACGAAGCATCAGTCATGTGTAGGCAAAAACCCCGGAGAGATCTAGAAGGTATCCTTGTCTGGCAAATTAGCTGGATGGTTGAGACTACCACGCCCAACTCTCACGAACTAAAATTGCTCCCTCCGCAGTTGCAATAAACTACAATAAACCGCAACATGTATAAAACAAGTTAAAACGCCAGCGATTCAAACACTAAACTTTTCTCTTTAGCGCCACCTATTGGATTTTGATAATTAAAAAAAAATGGAATAAAAAAACAAAAAGAAATAAAAAAAATCTGTTAAGGTGAGTACTGCACTCGTCTTTTTTCACAAAACTATACATGAGGTTATTTTGTAGAGCTTCGTCCTTAACGTGAGTCTCACGGTTCTCTTGTTTCCTGATATATTTTCTTTTTTTAATGTTTTTTAAGTTTAAAGAACTTCATTCTTACCGTGGGTCCCATGACCTTTTTATTATCCCCAGGGTTGGTTTTGTTTTTCATTTTTTTTTATTCTATTTTTTTAATCACAATTCTTTTTCATTTTTTTTGTACGTCTCTTAGGTTAAGAGAACTTTGTTTTTACCGTGGGTCCTAGGACCCATGAATTTCGCATTAAATTTTTTGTCTTTTCTTACTTTTATATATTTTTTTCTAATTTTTTATATTTATTTTTATTTTGTTTTTTTAAACTTGTGTATTTTTAATTAATAAAAAAAGCATTTTTAATAAAAAACATCCTAAACAAGGTCAGTTACACATTTAATTAGCTCTTTAATAACGTATATCAAATATATGTATAAAATTTTAAGTTGTTATCTTTATTCCTTTAAAAGTTATCAGGTGCCAAAGAATCATTACATATATATGTGAATATTGTGAAACATCGATATTTCGGAGCCCAAAATGGACCGCATAAAAAATAGAGAAAATTTTTTTAAACATTTTTTCCGTAAGTATTTTAGTGCATAGGATATGAATTTCATAGTAAATTAAATACGATTGCAACTTAAAATTCTGATGTTATTTTTTATGGAGAATTGCGTATTTGATAACGTAGTGGACATGATGAAGAAGTGGATAATGATACTTATTTGGATGTTAATCCAAAAGTATTATAAGTAGCTTTTTGATATTAAAAACGTAACATATGTTCACGAAAAGACAACTTTTTATGTAGTGCAGAAAAAACAAAATATCCCGAGTTATTGTAACCTTGATGACAGATTGTGACACAAATCTTCTACTTTGAAAATAACGTTTTTTTACGCTTGCTACATGCAACTGTGCAATTTGAAATATTCGGAAGTAAGTGGGAAAATAACTGTTAGATGTCCCTTTGACGATTTGCTTTGTTTATGATTGAAAAATAACCTCTAGCTTCCCGTACGGAGCATCTTTAGCAAGCCATCCAAAAAACGTCATATTTGGGACCAGGAAGTATAGTTGGATCATGGAGCCCCAAATAACTTTTGAGATACGGAATTGGGCGCAAAAGTTAGCTATTATATGTACATTTAAAAATGTCGAGTAGCAGAATAGATTAGTTGATATTTATGTAGTGAAATCTTGGATTTAACTGAGATTTTTACGTTAAGACATGATGACGGAGCAGACATTTTGGGGTGTTTTTTGTCTCTTACAACTCGAGGTAAGGCTCGATGGTCGTGTGACTTTGTAGTCGTCTTGGTCTCTACGAAACACACCAGAAAAATTTTGTCCAGATTCGAAAATCGTAATATTGTCCTTGTAAGAGCCTGGGCCGTGCAATATCGGTGTTTCACAATATTCACCAACATATATAATTGACACACGCACACATGCACACACAAGACACACAAGATACATACACACACACATACAAACACACAAACACACACACATACAAACACACAAACACACACACATACAAAGACACAAACACACACATACAGATTTTTTCTGAAAAAGTATTTTTTGAGTTTAAGAATCTTTGAATCATTGAGAAAAGCAAAAAAACCGAAACGAAAATTTTCAATGATAAAATAAAATTTATCGTGGACTTAAACTAAATTGAAAGAAAAGAAATTTAAGAAAAAATTCGTAGTCAAGAAACAAAAAGTATTTGTCCCACCATTCACCAGGCAGTTAATCTCCCAATTGAGCTATTGGGCGATTGAACAATTCACGCCAACTCATATTTCACCGTAAATTTTCATTATTGCAGGATTTTTCTTCGAGAAAGCAAAGAAATAAAATATATTTCATTCTAAATAATGTTTGAAAGCGTTTTATAAAAACCTGACAATTTTTAAAATTCCACTCCCATGGTCCATCATAAAGAACTTCGTTCTAAAAACGCGAATGAGAAATCTATCAGTAAAGATGAAATAAAGTCTAACTTATTATAAGTTTATTTATATTATGTTCGTCAAATAACTCGCAGATTTATTTTATAGTAATTACAATCATTTGTATGAAAATTTATTTTTGAGCGATGGCTCTTTGATTCCGTTTACTATTCATAAAATTAAATATGTATATTGCAACGTTCTGGACTTTTCACGGTCGCCAGTTCATACGCATAATGAAATAGAAATCACAAAATGAATATAAGCACTCGCGTAATAAACAAATATATATATATATATATATATATATATATATATATATATATATATAAATGACAAATGAAGATGAAGCCCTATCCTCAGGTGAGTAAATGAGGTAAAGATTCGTGAATGTTGTAAAGAAGAATAGGAAGGTAAAACGCTCTCTGCCCCCAGCCAGGCCGTTCGACGGTCATACGTTGGAAAAAGGAATAAATTTTAGGCAGGATTTCTCAGGTATAACAAGCTAATCCCATAAGTTCAATCATTGGCAATTAGCCAGCAAATATATTTAAGTATCAGCATTAATAAAGTAGTATCATATAATAGAAAAATGTTTCAAGTTAATATATTAAATCAAATGATTATTATTATTCGAGAATAAATAAAAAAGGCATATTCAATTCAAGAATGGAATTTGGTATTCTCATGGCTAAGAGCTATCTTTTATTATAAAAGAAAAAGAAAATAAAATTAAAGTGTAATTAAAGCGTACGTGCGCAAGCAAGATATTGATTATAACGCTATAAAAAACACTCAATATTAGATCGCAAGAGTGCGGCCAAAGGAGTACCCAGGAGCATACTTGGCTAGGGAGCGGACCACTAAAGCATCCGCTGGCCCCAGCCGCTCGCACGAGACTGTTCAGACCTGTTGCTGCTTCGAGCTGGTCCTCTTCTTCTTGATGATCGTTTGTCTTCGGGCATCTTCGGCTTACTGCGCCGCCCGCCACTTCCCCTCTCTCGTCATCGCCTAATACTCTCGAAGAGACATCTTGATGATAATTGATTGATTCTAAATATTCTTTTTTCGTCCTCCGGCCGGAAAATGCCAACTTCCCAGCCACTGCCCGAAAGGAAGTTGTTGCTTCCCGGCTGCTTCGGACGGAAAAGTCGTATACGCACCACGGCAGGGAGTAAAGAAACCTCAGATCACCAGGTTCCCGCCCTCGGCTACGCCTCGGGCGTGAATATCCTGGTGATCTGGGACCTTCTTTACTTTTCCTGCCTAGGTGCGTAATATACTATTTATCTTTACTTCGTGGTAGTACGCTTGCATATGTACGGATTAACATGGCATGTAACATGTAGTAGCGCTTAATGGTCAAGAGAAAATATATAAAATTTGATAAGGAAAGAATGATAATCTTCGAAGTTATGAATATTTACAAAAAAGTAGTTTTTAATCGGTTTGATACATGAGGTATACACGCGCTATAGATATATAAACGTTATCGGCGATTCTTTTCCTCTATCTAATTGTCCGCTTTTACTTATTATATACCTATAGATATCGCGCGCAGTAACAATACATATGTAGTAGTGGTAGCAGCGCCTAATTTCTGCACGTTCTCTCCTCAGCTGTTCCTGAATTACCTAACTGTACGCAGCTATTCTATTATACTGCATGTATTTTAACTGATTAATTTAATCATTTATGATCTAAAATATAATGATAATAAATAAAATAAAAAATAAGCTATTATTTTCTACATTGTTGAAAAGGCAGATGTCACAATATTTTATTTTATTCCAGAAGCTGACTATACCTTAGATGATTCATATTGGAATGAAGAATCGCCTGCAGGTATGTTGATATTTATCTGGATGAATTATAATAATTCTTGACAATGCATTCAACCGACAACATTTCAACAATAATTTATTGACCTTGAAGATTTTATTAAAAATATTACATTATTTTATTTTATTCTTTAGAAAATATACAGAACATTAAAAAATACATTAAAAACCAAACGTGGGTCTCGGGGACCTCAACAGATGTAAAACTTAATAATCGCGTGCATAGACATGTGAAACAATATATTGAACGAACACTGCTTTGCTTGAAAAAGAATATTATTATCAATAATATTCTTTTTAATTCTTATAAATTATTAATAATATTAATATTAATTAAAATAAACATTCGAAAATAAATATCATAGACGAAAAAATTATAAGGAAACAAGTGATGGATAATCGACTGTGGGAAAGGAATTTTGCTTCCTCATAGAGGAAGCTTTGTAATCATGCGGGAAAAATTTTTCTAATAAGTTATGTAAAAAATGTTTTTTATGATGTAAGTAGTCAGAATATATTATTTTTATGAAAAAAAATTTTCATGTGTCCACTTTTTGGCGTATTGATGGATGTATTTTTTTTTTAGTTATTTTGTTTCCCGAAAAAAAGTATGTTTCTATGTTTAGATTTTGACCATACAAAGTGATATAGATGTATTTTTAAATGAGGATTATGGGAAAAAATATTAGAAATTTTTTTTTATCGATCTGCAATTGTTTTTTTTTTTCATTTTTAGTTTTCGGTAAATTGGTTTTTTGTGATTTTAACATATTAAAAATTGATATTTATTTTTCGGACAAAATGCATCATTTTGAGAAAAAAATGCTTTAATTTCCTTTTTTTACTAATTTTGTAGGTAATGTTAATTTCAAGTTATTGTTAAAAAACTAAAATTTTTTCAAAGTTGCATATCTCAAATCATTCAAAAGTTATTGATTAGAAATTTTGATCAGATATTTGCTTTGTTTTTTTCTTTTTGAGGTTAAAATTTTGAGTATATTTATCGATTAGTTTTAAAGAAAACTTAGAAAAACTGTTTCTTTAATTCATTCAAAAACTCGATTATATTATTATATTTTGATTTAAAATTTACACCATTTGTGTTATTTTTGTTGTAGATGGTCTGTAAAAATTTTGCGCTTTAACGGATTATTATTTTTTGAGATATTGATTTTTTTTTGTATGCTGCTTTAAGCAGACGACCTCAGAAGATAAACACAAATTTAAATGCTTGAAAATAATATGTTCTAATCTTTTGATTTTGACCGGACAAAGTGGATTTAATTTGTTTTTTTTAAAGGAATTTGAGAAAAAATATAAAAAAAAATTTTTTATCAATCATCAATTGTTTTTTTTTTTCATTTTTAGTTTTTGATAAATTGATTTTTTATGATTCAAACATATTAAAAATTAATATTTTGTTTCTGCACAAAATGCATCATTTAGAGAAAAAAAAATCTTCAAATTCTTTTTTTTTACTTTTTTTGTCGGTAATGTCAATTTCAAGTTATTGTTCAAAAACTAAAATTTTTTTAAGGTTGCATATCTTAAATAATTTGAGAGTTATTGATTTGAAATTCTGACCAGATATTTGCTTTGTTTTTTTTCTTTTTGAGGTTGAAATTTTAAGTATATTGTAACGAGATTTTATTCTCTCGTTATTTGCTCTCTCTCTCTCTCTCTCTCTCTCAAAAAAATGTATCATTTCCTCAAACAACAAGCCTTGGGTTACCCCTTCAATTCGAACGTGCTTGAACCAAAAAAAGCAAGCCTATAAAGCATATCAGCG
>JAPYZE010004702.1:0-12135 GCA_030522805.1 Leptomastidea abnormis
AAATTTTAAGCATATTTATTAATTGATTTTTGAGGAAATTGCAAAAAACTGTTTTTTTAGTTTATTCAAAAACTCGATTAAATTATTATATTTTGATCTTAAATTCATACCATTTACTTTATTTTTGTTGTAGATGGTCTGTATAAATTTTAGGCTTTAACGGATTCTTATTTTCTGAGATATTAAATTTTTTATATATGCTACTTTGAGCACATGACACCTAGACAGGAACGTAAATTTAAATAACAGAAAAATAATATGTTCCTATGATTCGATTTTCACCGGACAAAGTGGATTCGATTCGTTTTTTAAAAAGGAATTTAGGAAAAAATATAAAAAAAATTTTTCAAGCGATCTTCTATTGTTTTTTTTTATTTTTAATTTTCGGAAAATCGGTTTTTTGCGATTTTCACATAGTAAAAACTAATATATCAATTTCGGACAAAATACATCTTTTAGAAAAAAAAAGGTTTTAATTTCCTTTTTTTACTTCTTTTTTAGGTTATGTCAATTTTGAGTTATTGTCAAAAAACTAAAAATTATTTGAGGATTCATTACTTGAATAATTTTTGCTACGTCGATTAGAAATTTTTACCAGATAATTGCTGTCTTATCTACTTTTTGAGGTTAAAATTTCAAGCATATTTATTAATTAGTTTATTAGGAAATTGCGGAAAACTGTTTTTTAGTTAATTTAAAAACTCGATTAAATTATTATATTTCGATTTGAAATTTACACCATTTGCGTTATATTTGTTGTAGATGGTCTGTATAAATTTTTGCCTTTAATGGATGATTATTTTCTGAGATATTCATTTTTTTGTGTATGTTGATTTCAGCATTTAATCCTTAAATAGGATTACGGATTGTAACAGCCAAAATATAATACTTCACAATAACATCAATAATTTATAAAAATTTTTAAAGTTTTTTAAAACATTTTAAAATGTAACTTATAATGTAAATTTTTATAAAATTATTTTTATTAAAAAAAAAACTTAAAGCACAATGACAGCACCTCATGGGTTGTGTGGGAACGCGTTCATATTGTAAAATATAATTATATGAATTTATTGATGGTATAAAAAAAATATTCAATTAAAAATAAAACTTTAAAAAAATAAACATTATTCGACAATTATTTATTAGAAACATTTAAAAATTGTAATGAAATAAAATGTTATTTGAGGAAGCTTTCTGCCAAATACTTGGCAGCGGTTTTTTATGTTTATGATAATTTTCAATCATACATTTAAAAAATGAAATAAATTACTAAAATATTGTTCTACAGCACACATTAGAATAAATTTTCGTACAAAGCGCTTGAGCCCTAGTCATCGCTCCCACACTCCTATCTATACGGGACTGCTTCGTATACCGCTTTTCGTTTACAAACGCTTTATTTAAACACTATTATTTTTTTTAATAATTAATATACAATCATTAAAATTTTTTTTATACAAAAAATCAATTAAAAAAAATTAATTCCAATTGCAAACGAATAAAAAAATTCGTCTTCAAAAAAAAACCGCTGCCAAGTATTTGGCAGAAAGCTTCCTCAAATAATAATTTATTACTTATTCATTTTGTGAAAATTATTTTTTTCCTTTTATAAAAATAATACTCGAGTTTTTGAACAAAATAAAAAAAAAGTTTTCAGTTTTTCGCAATTTTCTCAAAAACTAATAAATAAATATACTTCAAATTTTAACCTCAAAAAGTAAAAAATGAAGCAAATATCCCGTCAAAATTTCAAAACATTATCTTTTGAAATATTCAAGTTAAGAATCCTCAAAAAAATTTTAGTTTTCCGGCAATACCTTAAAATTGCATAACCTATGAAAAAAAGTAAAAAAAGAAAATTGAAGCTTTTTTTTTCTCTACAAAATGCACTTTGTCCGAAAAAAAAATATTAATGTTTAATACGTTAAAATCGCAAAAAACCAATTTCCCGAAAAAAATCGCAAAAAACCAATTTCCCGAAAACTAAAAATGAGAAAAAAACAATTGAAGATCGCTAAAAATATTTTTTTTAATTTTTTTCCAATTTTCTCATTAAAAAATACATCGAATTCACTTTTTCTGATTATAATCTAGACATAGGAATATACTTTCTTTTTGTTTTGAAAAAAAAAATACATCCATCCGTACACGAAAAATTGGATACACGGAAAAAAATTTTCAAAAAAATAATTTTGTCTGACTTCTTACATCATAAAAAACATTTTTAACTCAATTTATGAAAAAATTTTTTTGTCCTGATTACATAGCTTCCTCTTTGAGGAAGCAAAAACATTAATTAATTGTTGAGACGGTTGATAAGAAAAGTGTAGACAAAATGGCGGACGGGTTAGAAATGTACCGTCAAAAATGAAGGGTTTAATGGTGGTTGACAGATTCAAGGAGATATATGCTATTGTAAAGAGAAAGTCAACTGCACGGATCAGAAGTAAATTGAATCAACATAATTTTAATAAAAAAGGTAAACGAATAGTTGTGCTGGAAAGACTGTTTAGAGCAGCATTACGGGAGGAACGAACGGTCGGAGTACCGTAGTTTACGGACGATAAGGGAGATGCACCAAAGGAAGTGGAAGAATTGAATTATACAATTGCCGATACAGACGAAGAGAGCCCGACAGGAGAAAATGCAGTAGAACAAGATAGTACTCTTTTGTTAAATCTCACATCAACAATTACTTTCACAAGTACAGCGATCGTGACTACATCAACAATAGCACCGACGTATACGATGTCATCAAATTTGAGGCCACTAATGTCGACATCTTCTGGTGGACTATCTAACTATGGCCTAAACTGGAATAATTCGCAACCCAAGCCAAATGACAGTAAAGTTACATTTGTGACTAGTCAGTCCGGAAGCAGTGGCAGTGATGTCAGTGTTATTGAGACGTAAGACACGAAATAGAACAAGGAGAAATGGAAAACGTACGCGGAAAAATGATTACGTCTTGGGAGGTGATTGTTCGGAATCGAGTGATAAAGAAGGGTCGAGAAATCGTAGAATTGGCTCAGAAGCGTGTACCAAGGCCATCAAACTAGTGAGAAAGTGTGGTTTCAATTTTTCTGACGGCAATCGGAAGGAGGCGTTATTATTTTTGAATAAGATGGAAGATTGTCGTGCAAGTGAAGAGTTTGCCGATACGGATTTGTTAGCAGCTTTACCTTTCGTGTTGTCAGATTCGGCAGATTACTGGTGGCGATCAAAAAGAAGCAAAATGCATTCATGGCATGATTTTAAGAAAACCTTCCGGCATCAGTAAATTACGGCTCTGGATGATGATAAGTCGTATTAAGAACTGCGAACACGGACGCAAGGAAAAAGAGAAAACATCTCTAGTTATCTTTTGTGTTTTCAATATATTGTGAACCAATTTCGAGTGTAGCCGTCAATTCGTAGGCAATCGGAAATCTTATATCGTAATCTACTACCGGAGTATCGTGAGTACATGGAGGGCAAGAGAGCTTGAGACTATGAGAATATAGAGGGATATGGCAGGAGGTTCGAAAAGAAAAGGTGGCTTAGCGAACATCATGTTTACCACCAGTTCCAGAAAAATCTTGATTGCCAGAAGCAGCATACATTGATTGGTCAAAACCGGCAAATGCTAAAGTTGCAGCCGTAAAAGAGAGTGCGGAAGAGAAGAAGCCAAAAGATAAGAAACTGGACAATAAAGAAGGAGAACCAAAAGAAGACAACGCGAAAAACAAGAAGTAAAACAATTCTATGGTTTCGCAGTTAGTAAAAGCTGCGATGCAACTGACTGGTTTGTAACGAGTAAATGCTAGAGAGAGAGACAGAACGTGAAAAAGCCTGACTTTAAGGGGAATTTTTTAAGTATGGTAACCCAGAACATATTGTTCGTGACTGCAAGTCAAATGAAGCTGATAGAAAGAATGCTATTGGCGGAGAATGTTTTGTGTGTAAGAAAACCGGCCATAGAGCAAAAGAATGTCCGAGTAAATCGTATTTTAGATGCAAAGAAGTTAGCCATTTTGCTTAAGACTGTTTAAAGCCATCACCACAAAAACTAGGTATAAAGTGTCTAGGTTGTGGTATTCCTGGACTGGCATTATTTACTTGCCCAACTTATTTAATAATGTTGAGAAACGGGATAGCAAGGATGCAGGACAGTCCCTTGCATCCTGCGAAAAACTGAGGGCTGAATCAAGATTGGAGTCAAGTAGTGAGTTTGTGACGCGAAGAGTAAAGGTGGTAGTAGAAGCAGAAGGAATGCAATAATCCAATGCAAAAAGATGTTTCACTGAAGGAAAAAGTGTTCGTCAAAACGCGTCTGGCTCACTTAACTAATGTGGATTTTGATGAAATTGTCGATGTGGTGTGTGTTGCAAATAGGAAGTTTCTAAATATTCGGTTGGGTGGTAAGAACTTTAGTGCGTTATTTGATCCAGGGTCAATAGTGACATGAGTAGGATCAAAGATCGCAAGAAATTTTTCCATCCGTTTACAGGAGTGCAGATACAGAATATCTGGTGTAACTAAAGGCTCAGAATCTGTGCTAGGAACGTTAAAGTTGGGTTTGGAAGTGGATGATGTTATAGGTGTGCTGGAGGCAAGAGCAATGCAACATCTTAATCACGATGTTATTCTAGGCATTGATTTCTGACAGCAATTTAACATCAAGACGAGATTCGGTAACAATTAGTAGCATGTAAAAGATGGAGAGTGGCGGCAGTTTGACACTGGAACATCAAATGAGTCACTCATCTATGCAGAGTGTGCAGGTATTTGTGAGTTATCTGAGAATGAGAAGAGCCAATTGGACAAAGTGGTGAATAGGTTGTTGTTTGTGTGTAAAGGCAACTTGGGGATGATAACGTTGACAGAAAATAGCATCCAAGTGAATTTTGATCCAGTGGAATATGTCTCCAAAAATGTGGCATGTAGCACAAGAAGAGATTCGAGATCTGAAGAGGTTAGGTGTGATAGAAAGATCTCAAAGTGAATGGAGAAGTGCTACTGTGATTGTGCCAAAGCAGAATGGAGAATATCATTTTGTGTTGACTATAGAGACCTTAATAAAAAGACTAAGAAAGATGCATATCTACTAGCATCGATTGATTCGATTTTAGATAAATTGAGGAAAGCCAAGTATATATCAAAGATAGATCTCAAACAAGCATATTTTCAAGTACCAATGGAAGAGGAGAGCAAGAAGTATACTGCTTTCTCAGTGCTTAGATCAGGTTTATGGCAGTTTACAAGGATGCCGTTTGGATTGACAAATGCTCCAATGACTTTTCAGAGGTAAATTGATGCTCTTTTTGGTTCAGAATGCGAGCCTAATGTATTCGGATACCTGGACGACATCATCATTGCAAATGAGACGATTGAGGAACATTTAAAGTGGTTATATATTGTGTTGACCAAGTTGAGGGATGCACGACTGTCAGTGAATCAAGTCAAGTGTGAGTTTGGTTGTTTTTAGGTGGCTTATCTAGGTTATGTCTTAGATCAAGAAAGATTACGTCCGAATCCTGAACGAATCGAACCTGTTTTAAATTATCCAGCACCACAGAATGTGAAACAGTTACGTCGTTTCCTGGTCATGGTTGGCTGATATTCCAGGTTCGTTGAGAATGATTCAGAATTAAAAATTTTTTTGTTGAAGTTATTAAAAAGTAAGCAGCCTTGGATGTGGGAAACGAAGCAACAAGAAGCCTTCGAGAGACTGAAATTACAATTGGTGCAGTACTAACGTAAGAGTTGGAGGATGGAAAGCATCCAATTGTATATTTGAGTTGTGTTCTGACCCCAGGTAAACAAAATTATACGACCTCGGAAAAGGAATGTTTAGCTATTGTCTGGTCAATTAAAAAATTACGTCTTTATTTAGAGGGCTATCATTTTCGTGTGATAACTGATCTTTTAATTTTATACTAGTAAAATTAGGGAAGGTTTCGATGAAATGTTTTGGGAGGGAGAAAGGTAAAAATCTGCAAAAATTTTCTTTTAAGGGTAATTAGAGATTAGGAGTTTAGTATTGATTTTTATTTGTTAAGTTTGTAAAAGACCCTTATTTAAGTGCTTTCTTAACAAATTTCGATTTTTTGAGTTTGATATCGTTTTTATCGTTCTTTACGAATATGATATTAAAATTAATAAAAATTTGTTAAATGTGTCTTATTAAGGGTGTTCTTAACCAAAAAGTACCTTATTTAAGTGCTTTCTTAACAAATTTCGATTTCTTGATTTAAATCTCGTTTCCATGGTTATCTGGGTTGTTTTTTACAAATATTATATTGAAATGAATAAATTTTGTTAAATGTATTTTATTAAGGCTGTTTTTGATGAAAAATTACCTTAATTAAGTGTTTTTTTAAAAAATTTCGATTTTTTGAGTTTGATATCGTTTTTATGGTTATCTGGGTTGTTCTTTACAAATATTATATTTAAATCAATAAATTTTGTTGACTGTATGTTGTAAAGGGTGTTTTTGATCAAAGAGTACCTTATTGAAGTGCTTTTTTGAAAAAATTTCTATTTTTGGAATTTCATATCTTTTTTTTTGTTTTCTGGATCGCTTTTTACGATTTGTTACGGGGCATACACTGACTAGACCTGACTGACCGTTCAGCAACCACCGATGTTTTCTGCTTACGTCTCCGTAAACAACGCGAGGCTCCTGCTCGCTTTTAGACACACTCCTGGTGTCCCCGTGGTATCCGGCTATTCGCTCTTACGTGTGCACTTCTGGCACACACCCGCGAAGGCGGCGGTACCTGCCTTGCGCGGTCGCGTATCCGACGCGAGTGTGACGTCCCCACTGCCTTTCCCTAAAAATTTCTCATAATTTTTTTTTTTTAATTTCTTTCTTTTCTATTAACATAATACTGTCTAAAGATCCAGAAACTAGTACATAAGATAGAAGCAAGGCCAGGGGTGATCACTCAGTTAATTTCCTGCTTATATTCAATAACATTTACTTTAAACAATTGGTCAAACTATCAAAATTCATTTTTTCCAAGAAAAATAGACGACTAAACTCGGGTGAGACTACTATGTACGCATTACAATTATTATTAAGTAAACGCAGGTGGTCAGGTACGCAAACTCTTTTAAAGGTCCCACGCCTACGATGTAAATTAGAAGAATTTGTGTACCTCTCCCGCTGCGATAATGTATGCATATTCCATAGATATAAGCAACCAAAAAACAAAGACTCGCTGGTTAGTAGCTCGACACTTCTTAGCAAGTGTCTGTAAAGCTATTGCCCGAAGCAAGACTGCAGCACTGCTCAGTCGCTGTATGTAAAGATATATATTCTCATCTATATTTTCTTCCTAGACTGCAGTATACCTCAGATAGTGTTATATAGAGTACATAGTATACAAGTAAAAGCCAGGTAATCATTTTTGTTTCACTTTTCTGAGCCTTGACTCTTCACGTCATACGAAATTAGCACCTGTCATAAATTTCTCTAATTGTGCAAACGAGAATATATTAATTTAAAGAAAAGCAACTTTTGTCGAAGGTTGACTTTACTCTTAACTCGAGTTTTTAATTACTCTATTTTCAGTATCTTCATATACTGCTTTTAATCTGCTTGTACGACATTTATAAATTGATATAATATAAAACATAGTTCCGTACGTTGCACGATTAAAACATTATTATATTATGTATTGTGTTGTGTGAATAAACTACAATAAAAGTAATCTGTAACTTATGTTCTTTTAACGTATTAACCACACAAATATAAACTAATACATACATATTACACATATACGAAATTCGAGTAGAAGGTTGAGTGTGCACTCGGTACAATTGACTTGACAGCACACAATTGCAATCTACTTGAAAAGGTGAGTCCTTTGACTTTATTTTATTTTACAATATTATTAATTTTCTTTCTCTCTCTAACCAGCCTTTGGGCCTGAACCATAACCTCGCGCGCTCTTCTTCTCTCCACGCGCCCGAGTTAACCCCGCTTATGCTAGTTATGCTTAATGCAAGCCGCTCGGCATTACTAGCTCTATATAACCTGGGTTACCCTACATCAAATTTTAAATTTACTCTTACTTTATTTCATTTTATTTTCTCCTACACCAAAAATAGGCCAAAAGCTGTGAGAACGTTACAGCGGCCTATAAAACTGGTGGCAGCGGTGGGATCGGTTCGCGGAGAGAAAAGAATAAAAATAATAATATGTAATATAAAAGAAAAAGATAATTTATTTTGCCCCGTTGTAAAAACTTTGGGTAGTATAAGAAAATGAATTGCCCCAAAATTAAAACCTGTCGTACACAACTTCAGTTTTCAAATATTTTTAAGTTTTTCATGCGCTTTGGTTTCAAAACTTAAAGTTTTTCCACGCGCATAGCTTTCTTGGAAATTTTTCCAAGTTTAAAAAAAAAATTTTTTTTCCTTCATTATTTTCCCTTAATTTTTCTCTTCTTTTCTAAAAATTATTCATTTATTTTTTTTTTCTACTGCATGACACGTATATTAAATGCATGAAAATTATGTATTGTAGTTATATACAAATTTATAATTATATACGTTTTTTATCATTCACATGCACTTATACACATTGTCTCCCGTATAATTTTCTCTTTATTTATAAAATTATTAAACAATAAATTTATAAAAATATATATATTTCATTTTTTGATTTAGAGCTTTACCTCTAAAAAAGAAAATACATTTGTATACAGATGATATTTTGGAACCTTAACTTCTTCTTGTACTTATTTTTTCCGGAAACGCTGTATCGTGGCTCTCCTTCGATTATTAAAAGGCAATGTTTCATGAGTTCTACTTCAATTAAAAGAGTAGAAGAGAAATTATATCAGTTTTTAGCTTCCCTTACTGAAAAAGAACCTTTTAACGTATTTACTGTTTTTAGTCAATTGAGAGATCAAACAAATCTCTAAAGAAATCGAGACAAAGACTCAATAATATCTCTGACAGAGAACTCAAGAAAACTCTTAACGAAAAATTTAAAGTATTAAAAATTTTCGCGGAATCCAATCTTCTTTGAAACCTTACCTTATCCAATCTTTTTACAAGTTGACAGAATACTAAAACCGTTCGTACCACCTGGGATATTGGCAATACCTAAGCGAAAGCTTGTGGTGCTACTCTAAATCCCTCGTGCATTTCTTAAAGTTACTGGTTGTAATGACCAAATCTAAGAAAAAGAGCGTTGACAGCACGCCTTCGCCGACTTGCTTAAAAGATACCTTTTTTTATATAACTTTGCCTGAAAGCCATCTTGGGTTTCTTGAAGCCCTCGACGCTTTATTTTTACCCTTACCTTCCTTTTTTTGCCATATACCCCTTTTCCAATCTCTTACCCTTTAAAATCTAAAAAAAGGGAATAGTTTATGAAAGAGAAAGTGTAACTTTATAAAAGCGCGATACCAACGAAATAGCTACACAAACTTTTATTACACAAACCGACACTTGCATGGTCGTCACATAAATGGATACCTCTAATATCTCCTTAAATCCAAAGCCATCACAACACTGGGACTATTTGGAAATTCTGCCAATAAATACAGTAGAGGGGTATGGTCGTTGAACCATCTTAGATATAAAATACACCTCCGACCTTCCAACTCGACAAATGCAAATCCTGTGCAACCTTTGTAAAAAATTGCCTGACCTCAAAGACCTGGTCATTTTTCAAGACAAGAATATCGCAACTTTGCTCAACCAACTTCAACATCAAGTCGCTGAGACCAAACCAACACCGAATCAATAAAGAATACCCAACTCGAAAGAAGCCACCTCTTCGACTGGGCAAGAACAAGTGCAGAAGGTTTGGACCATCGATTAGAACGAATCGAATAGTTCATCTGCAACATCACTAGACAAAACACACCAACCAATATTTTGCAGTAACATCATGTCAACCAACATTTCTTCCGTCACCTACATTACTATATAAGTTCCAGATCATTACAGATGTAAGTTTACTAAATAGATCCACCTGTGATCACTGCCAAACCCCTTCGCCTTGCTAATATAATAATCATTATTTATGAGTCACTGAAAATTCCATACTCTCAAAAAGCTTATCAATGCTATATTTGCAATATTAATTTTTATATAACAACATACGAGCCTTAAAAGAAAAAAAAAACATTTAATTACAGTTTTTCTTTTTATACACATCAATAAACAATAAAATCACAGGCGCAGACTAAACTAAACATTGCTCTTCATCCTCTAAAAATCAGATAAATGTTTTCTTTACGTGCCAGATCCTTTTCTAATATATTTAAAAAGATAACACATTTTGCTTAAACTGATGAACATCAATAACTTTTGAAATTTTAAAATTAGCTTTGCAACACTTCTGTTTTTCAATACTTCGATTTCGCAAATTCTTCGTTTCTTACCACCAATGCTTAATTTTTACAATAGTCTCTGAATTAAATTAAGATAAGATAGGAAAAGACCAACCTATCGCCTACATATCTTACATCACAAAGCCTACAAAAATGAAATTTTTTTTCTATACCTTTATTAACGACCACGAGTCTTTTGAACGGTTTGACTCGGTTCAAACCTTTGTTTAAAGACATACACTGGCGCTTGTGCTTGCGTGAAGACCAGTATAAACTTGCACAAGCCCAGACGACTACATTTTAATACTGGTTCACTCTCTCGTAAATCTGCCTAACCAGCAGCAATTGCATTAGTTACCCTTTTTTCTATAAGATTAGACAAAGTAGCCTAGAGGACACCGAAAAACTTCAAGCAAGAGTAACATTATCAATCGTCTTCTTAAAATACAAAAATACAACCACTCATAAATACTAACCCAAAGTATGACAAGATCACTTTAATACACTAAACCAAACAAATCAACAATGACAGAAAACTTCTACTTTACTTTTAAATATTAATATTACTAAGTTTTAACAGTTAGCAGCGGTTTTTTCTTTTATATTTGCCAGAAAAATGGTTAGAATAAAATAAAGATAAATAGCTTATGCACCTTGGGCAGAGTAGCATTATTCTCTTGCGTGATTACGATCCTTTTTCTTGCATTAAACTTGATTATTAGAAATAGTAGCCCATTTCCAATACCTTGGTGCATAATAGGCTACTATTTTTTAAAAAGTTTTTATTCTGCTATATTATCTTTATACTACTAATTCTTGTCCTTTTTTCTTATAAATATTTTACTTTTTTAATTTTTTTCTTTCTGTCTTTATCTTTCTATATTTAAATACAAAACTTTACCCATTCCCATATCAGCCCTCACACTTAGATCCACACATACAGATTTTTTAGTAAATTTGAAAAACTTATTTTAATAAAATAAATAATTTTATTTTCCACTTAAGTTTTTATTCTCTTACATAGACTTTAAACTTAAAATTAAGGTGGGACATAATTTTGAATAATTTTGGCAAAGCATCTTTCCTGATATTAAAATGGAACATATTTACGAAAAATTAAGATAGAACATACTCCTAAATAATAAAAGCGAGACGTCTTCGTGAAAAATTGGAGTGGAACATCTTTCCGAATTAAAACGTGATTTTTTTTTAAAAATTGGGTTATCAAAAAAATATCCCAAATTTTCAGGAACATGTATGTCTTCGAAAAATGTCTTTTTTTAAAATATAGACATTTTAGAAAAATTGATATTTTTGGAAATGTGTCTATTTTTGGAAAGATGTCTATTGACAAAAAACTGACTTTTTACATATCACAAAAAATCGAAATCGGTGAGATACACCTTGGGACCTTTCCTTGATAGAAAACGTAGTAATCAAAGTCTTTCTATTTTCTTGTGTACCTCTTTAAGTTCATCAAGAAAAGACTTGACACGCAGCAGTCTTTCCTTGCTAGTAGAGTTAACAATTCTTTTTGTAGTGTCTAAGTCAATAATTTTGCTTCCTCAAAAAAGAAGCTATGTAATCATGACAAAAAAATTTTTTTATAAATTGTGTTACAAATGTTTTTTATGATGTAAGAAGTTAGGAAAAATTATTTTTTTGAAAATTTTTTTTCGTGTATCCAATTTTTCGAGTACGGATGAGTGTACCTTTTTTTTGAAACCAAAATATAAGTATGTTCCCATGTCTAGATTATATCCGGACAAAGTGGATTCGATGTATTTTTTAATGA
>JAPYZE010004703.1:0-10690 GCA_030522805.1 Leptomastidea abnormis
TTTTAAGAAGTAAAATAGTGAGATTTTAAATACAATTAATTTTGTTTTTCGAAATTCTTTGAGAAAGCATTCTGCTAATGTAGTTAGCAGCGGTTTCTTATTTTGGGGTGTGTTTAGAATTCTTGAATTTTTATTTTGAACAGTTCAAGTTGTGGATTATATATGGGAATGAAAATAAGCGTAATTATATTTCGTGAAATATTGTTTGTTCATAAATTGTATCTGGACAATTTATTTTAAAAATTTTTATTTTAATCATCAAAATTAAAATATAAAATCGCATATCAAATTTAGATTATCTATCTAAGGATTTTCAAGTTAACACTTCGTTAGTGTCATTTTAGTTTGTTTTCTGCAACTCTTGACATTAACGACCAAAGTGCCAGCAAAATTAAATGAAAAAAAAGAAAGTAAAAAAACGCAAGCTTGACAAGATTACGTATTCACCAACGAGTTAATAATCATAAATTTTTTTTTCTATTTCTGTTCCACCAAAATCCCACATAAAAAAAAAAAGATTTTTCGCGCTGAACCAGCATATTTACAGAAAGATTCTCTCAACTTTCCAGCGCTTCCGGGTAAAGACTTTGACACACAAATAAAAGAAAGAAAAAAAGTTTCAACCGTAAAGATATGAGCTCCTCTATAATAAGCCAGTGCGTTCGGAAATAAGTTGGCTACAGACTTTCATCCCTCGAAGCTAAAGATCGCGGCATTACTACAAAGTTCCAAGTCAAAGCTTTTCCACGTAGAGCACAGAGAAAGCTATACCCAAGATATAGAGCATGTAGACTATA
Source organism: Leptomastidea abnormis (assembly GCA_030522805.1). Lineage (NCBI taxonomy): Eukaryota > Metazoa > Arthropoda > Insecta > Hymenoptera > Encyrtidae > Leptomastidea > Leptomastidea abnormis. Next base: position 798 of record JAPYZE010004703.1, read on the forward strand.
TACACACAGTGCGCGAGAAGACGAGCCACGTGCCATGCACGCGTGTATGTATGTACATATGCGCATAACATATCTCTCTCTCCCTTGACTGCTGTTCTCTTGGTTTATTGTTGCAGAGCCGCCAATGACGAGCTGCTGCTGCTGTTGCTGTTGCTGTACGAGTATAAGCGACGGGACAGCTCTCGCTTGCTGTGCGGCTATATAAATCTTAATGGGAATTCCTGCTCGCGGAGGAAAGCGAAAGCTTGCGTTACGTTAAAGTATGTGTGTGTGTATATGAACGTTTTGGGTAGGGGAAATGTATGTGATGCTCGGGCGTTGTGTAAATAAAGCGCGGCTTGCTTTGTAGTAGTAGTTGTATGATGGAAATTTGCATTTTAATTGTTGCTATCTTTAGCGGTGTGGTATTGATATTCAATTGAATTTTAGATTAGATGTCTGTTTAGAGCTTTTGTCAAGTGGAATATTTAACTAGTTTGAATTTGTATGGTTGATGACGAATTGAAAAAATAAAGTTCTTTTTAGTGAAGTAACGAATTTCATTTAAATTAGGCGGTAGGAAATATTTTTAATTTAAAAATGGACATAATTGTAATATCAATTTGTGTATGCTTTCTCATAAATTAATTTTTGTAATTATTAACAAAATTATTAAAGTACATATGGAAAAATAAAATTATATGCAAGAATTTAAATGCAATTTAATTAGAGTATTTTTTTTTTAATTGGGTATATATGCGAAACGTAACCGAGTTTATCGTTTCGCAAATAATTTAAATTACACATTAAAATTAAATTTTTCCAAGTTCAGGTAAAGGTTTCAAAAAATTGTAATTTGTACATTTCACATTAAATAGATTGTACAAATTGGTAAAAGGACCTTTTTAATTGAATGAAAAACAAACGTATCTCTGAATCATATATACATTTTTTTCTGAGACCAAATAATAAAGTTACAAAAATCAAAAATTTTTAAAAATAATATTCTTCCACGTAATCTCCAATCTGTTTATTTATTCAATTCTTTTAACTTTAATATCCTTATAATATCACAGCTCATAGCTAGAAAATATTAACCAAATACTTTCACGAAGACATCAACGTACGACCGGTGTCAAATTTCCTGCGAACCTGTCCAGCCAATATATGGAAAGCAAAGATACTGCCCAGACACATACACACACACACACACACACACACACACACATGTGATCTCGCTCTCTTTAATATGTACTCAGCATAACGCGTTTCATTTATATATCTATATTCAAGTTTTCTAAGAAGCTTGCGGGTGTTGAGACGTTTACTTTGGCTCGAGAAAGAGAGAAACTTTAAGAAACCATAAAGCGAAAGAGAAAATATGTATTTTCACTATGAGGAATATTATATAGCTATCCTGTATATATGTGTCACATATGTGAAGAAGTCAGAGTAGTCGTTCGGAGGCATTTCACAAAAGCTTATGTATACCAAGTCTCATCAAGCGATTAGCTCTGTCTGTTTTACATCTCTGTTTATTTTACGCTTTAAGAAAGTAGAGCTTGACTATATATATATATTTTAAGAGAAAGAAAGAGAGAAAGAGATACTGCTAATTAACCGAGATATGAAATTTCATTATAATTATTGGACTTGAAATAATATTTTACATTTTAAATTATATAACGGTATATTTTATATTTTTATAGCTACATTAAAGTCAGACCTCAATAATCATATAAATCGAAACCACGAATCGTGAAAATGTCAAACGATATATAGTCGTCTGCAAATCAATATTTAGACTCTGTAAACACAAACTGATTTCAAGCTCGATAAACAAATAAACGTCACGAGAGTTGAGAGTTACCAAGCTTCAACGTAGTATTTGTCCCGAGTAAATAGTGAACGCACTTTCGCGTCAACTTCATTTCCAACTTCTATACGATATATTCCTCTCATTCTACCCTTTACCATTTCATTGTCATAAATTATAAAAATTCACACTCGTCTCATATTTTAAAAGAAAAAAAAGTCAAGTACCTAAGATATCACAACGAAATAAGAGACTATAATATAAAAGAAACCCAAGCACGCGTTCGTTACACACTGTAGTAACAGCAGCAGTAGAGAGAGTCAGAGTCTCTGAATTTTGATCGAAATAAAGTCGCGCATGGTAAGCTTATACCAAGTCAGGCTTTGTTGCTTCCTTCTCTCGCGCGAAATTAACATTTGAAAAGCTATACTTCTGCATAGCGCGCGCGAGAGTAGTAGTGGTAGTAGTAGTGCAGCGTCTTCTCTTCTATAAAACGCTTGACGGCTTGCCATGGCTATACACCACCATCACACTCCCCTTTTCCCCCTTTCCCATCTTTTCATACTTTACGGCTTCTATTCAATCGTCATTTCGCGGAACGTACAAATGGTCCATTGTGACTCGGCGATTTGGCGGGTGGTTCCATGCTGAAAGCACTAATATAAGTGAGAGAGAGAGAGAGAGAATATTTCTCCATCCTACTCAGCTTCGTCCATTTGTAGCAATGCCACTGTTGTATTATAACCCGTACATCACCTTTTTACGTTTTACTCCCTGTTCATCCTCCTACTTCTTCTCTCTTTCTCTATATCTCTCATTCTCCTTTCTCTACTCTTTTAGTTATCTTTTTTTTTTTTTTATACTTCTATATATCAAAATAAAGGAGAAATACGACCGACCAAAAATGCCATTTGTATCTCAGTCCATGATTCCAAGACTTTTTTTTTTTTATTTCAACGGAAGAGTAATATGCAGTAAAAGCTTGGTTGTACAATATAATTGACATTCATAACAAAACACTATTAAATTTTAGATTTGTAGATGAGTCATAAACTTTTTTTTTTTTTTATTGTTAAAATAATAGTTGATGCGTGTGTTAAAAAAAAAATTTGAATTATGATAATTGAAAATTGATCAAAAATTATTTGCATCAATAATTTAATTTTAAAATTTTTTCTTTCAACGCTTCAATTAATATTTATTTCTCACGATCATTTTAATATCACAGTCAGTTAAACAATTCATCCATATTTAATACAGAATATTAATGTATTATTTAACGATAAAAGCATTACATCCATATATCGATTAATAAATAATATTATTTTTACCAATATCAAAATACATAATCGTTAATAATAAATTATCCCATAATATCATCGATCAGTCCAATACATATAATTTTAGTGAACAATTAACTTCGCATTGAATTTACAAAATCGACATTATTTATCTATATGCACCAATCATTTCAAAAATATAAATCCAAAAGCCAGAATCGTTATTATACAGTTAATATCGTTCCAAAATCAACTGACATAATTCTGGCTAAATTATCATCGTCGAGAGAAATATACTTGTCACGCTGCAGACAGTAAGGTTAAAAAGAAAAACTCAAGTGAAAGAGAGTATATTATAAAGGATCGCAAGATCAGCAAAACAGACAGAGAGTAAGAGAGATAGAAAGAAAGCGATCTACGAGTTGGTATAACTTAAAGTCGCGTGTTCGTGTCGCTGGTCATTTCTTCGCTTCGGCGCGTCGTGACTATATCTTTCTCTCAACGCGACGGGCGCCAAGTACAGTGACGGAAAAAGAAGAGAAAGAGACAATGGAGTATATAGTCGAAAAAAGCCTCCAAGCGCATTTCACTTGAGCATATAATCGAGACAATAGAGCTTCTCTCTCTCTCTCTCGTGCTCAACCCTTTTTTTTCACCTCGATATAGTTTCATCTTTGTCTCTTCGTTATCTTTAACGCGAGAGAGAGAGAAAAAGAGAGCGCAAGCGATATTCCGTTCTCTCAATATTATATATCTACTACCCTCTGGGCAAAAAGTCTCGTGGAAAATCGAATCGCGACGACTACGACAACGACGACGACGACGAGGACGACTATGTTACCGTTATATTTTTATGGCGTAATTGAGGAAAATTGGATTTTTAGAGGTGGATATCGTGAATATTATAGATATATATATGTATATGTATGAACGGTTATACATGAACGGTGTGTGGAGTATATATTCTCTTATTCTATTTTACAAGAGAAAACGACCGAATTGATTTTCTTGATCGTGTGTGGGCTCTTCCTTGTTTATATTCCTTATCGTCGTTGTGGCTGATCCTAATGTTGCTTTTCCACTGTGAGAGCAAGGATAACTTTCAAATTTTTGCTACCTACTGCAAATGGAATTTTGACTTTATACATTTTTTTTTTTGCATATTTTTAACGTGGAAATATTAATACGAGCACTATCTTTTATTTAATAAAGTAAATTTACACGCGTCTCTTTTTTTTTTCTCTTACTAAAGAAAGCATGTGTTGACTGATTTTTTTGAGCCTGAAATCCAAAAATATAAAAATAAAAAAAAGAAAAATATCAGTATTGGATTTCGAGCTTTCTATTTTTCTACGGCACTACCCGTAAAAAATCATTTTGCAAGCAAAACACGTTAGCGAATTTACGCTTCTCGGAACGCGCGCTTGTGTGTATGGAGCTTTTACATTTTGGCTTTACTCTCTCCTCCTCCCCCGCCCCTTTCCTTTCCTCTCAACATGTGCGCTACGTCGAGTACGCATAAATAAAAAAAAAGAAAAAAAAACTACATATTTCAAACGCTAGGAGACATACAAATATATATATAGCTGAGCTAAGCGTTACCATGGCAAAAAAAGTATTGCAGAGAGAGAGAGAGAGAGAGAGAGAGAGAGAGAGAGAGAGAGAGAGATAGAGATAAAGAGAGAAAAAGAAAAACCTTTCTCTCGAATGGTCGCAAACGAATAAACGCCGTACAGCGCATTCGTACCATCATTGATGCCTTTTCATCAAACGCATGCATACGCACATACATACGAGCTTGCAAGTTTTAGTCCACCTATGCGTACCCAAGCCTCCTACCTTCATTACACTGACTTTTCCCCCAGTCCATCAACTTCCCCCTCTCACTATACCACCATCATACTATTTCGCCTCTCAGTCTCATTCACATTCCAGCACATACACGTACACCGAGTCTTTCATCCCAAGCGCGTTCGTTCGCGCAACTCCCTCTCTCTCTCTCTCTCTCTCTCTCTCTCTCTCTCTCTTTAGCCTACCCCGTATATACATAGTCCTCGCAGCCTTTCATTCATGGCTCTTTTTCACTTTCCCCACGCACACATATATACACACAGAGACACTCCTTGTCCCAGCCATGCGTTACTCTCGCAGTACAGATCCGTCGACCAGAAGGAGGCGGAAGAAGGAGAGAGAAAAAAAAGGGCACTTTGAAAAGGCACAGGTGCGGCGCCCTCTCGCACACTTGGAAAGAGAGAAAAGTGTGCTTTAGCGCCAGCCGAAGCGAGTAGTATAGCTAAGGCCACTCGCTTTCAACTTGGCTTTCTCTCTGTCTCTCTTTGCTTACCACACCCTATACGTATATATGACTCACTCACACGTACCTGTACATCGTCACCGAAAAAAGCTCGTGTTCTTCTTTACGAAGGTTAAATTGTATGGTGTGTTACTTTATATATCGGCACTTGGACTATACCATAATTAAGTCGAACAAGCGAAGCGAACTATGAGTGCGTTTGGTGCGGGCTGACTAAAGCTGGGTCTGTTCCACTGCTGCTGCTGCTACCGGTTTTTCCATTGCCGACTTAGTCGTATACTCAACAGCTTGTATCTGCGTTGGATAGCTTCCGACAACGTATTACTTTACTCTCGTATGTTACCCTTCGCTTTTTTTTGTTGGACGCGTCCTCTTCCTTTCCCCCTTCCATATCTACTTTTCCTTTTTCTTTCATTTATTTTTAAGGAGATGGAGCATCATGAGATTTTCTTCTTTTTTTTTTCTCTTTTTCACTGTATATGGGTTTTCGGGCACGAAATACCCTGGGGCCCGCTAATGTTGCTTGAGAATGTCGTGCAAGTCGCGATGAAGCCGGATTTTTCTAGCTTAATGGAATTCTTGGGGTAGTCCGATAATGTGCTCTCCGGATTCTCTTTTTTAAGGGAGAGAAAGAGACTCCTCGGTTCCGCTTTTTTTTCGTACGTTGAACCTAGAAAGTCTCGAGTTCTTTCGTTATTTCGCACATTCCGTAGACGCTGTGTATTTGGTGCGGATTTACGACTCTAACCGTTAATTTTTTTTTCCAATATTTAAATTTATTTTGTTGAAATATATTTACATGCAAGTTTGTTTATTTATGCTTTTTTAAATAATTTAACTTATAATCAAACAAATAAAATAAATGTTAAAATAAAAATTGTAAAAACTGTAAAATAAAGCAAATCGAATTTTTGTCGTATCTCCACGAAAAATACAGTACGACGCACATCTCCGATAAATCGAATTTATTTGAAGTTCGATTAAAATTTAATTGAAGTCAAGGGGGTAAAAAAGAGGGTGGAGAAAAAAGAGGATACTCTCACAAGCCGATATTTTATCCCTGCCTCGTGAGTTTTCGAGACAGTCTGCAAAAGAAAGGACGAAGAGCCAAAGAGGTGTGTAGTGGGAAGGAAAAGAAGTATAGAAAAGCACGCTGGGCTAAAAAAGTCGCCGATAAAGTCGCGTAAATCGAGCTTAATTGGCGCAAAAATGGAGAGAAGGGATGAGAGGAAAAGAAGAAGAAGACGATATAGCATCGGGTTACTCGGATATCGTACGTGAGCAAAGAGAGAGAGAAGCTTGGTCCCTTCTCTTTCCTCCGTTCAGTTCTCAGACCAATTCCTGCGCTCTTGGCCCTGGCTGCATATAACGGCTCGAGAGATCGCCATAAAGTATCGACAGATTCGCGAATGTAACCGCACAGCGAGCCCTTCTACTCGCCCCCATATACTTTATGTATATATACAAGGAAATGCGCTTGAAATTTAAAGCAGCGAGTGCAAGGTGGCTGGCTTCCTTTTATTTTTACTTTTACTTTTTTTTTTTATTTTGTATTTTTCATTCGCTTAAGAGGTTCGATCGCGCTTTTTTTTTTCTCTTTCTCTCTCTCTCTCTCTCTCTCTCTCGCATAAACAGCTCGGACTCGCTGCTATATGGGAAATAAAGTTTTGATATATAGCTCTCAGATTTCGTTTTACCTCTCTCTCTCTCGTGCAACTGTACAGGCTTGTGCACACGAGAAAACAGCAGGTTATATACCCTTATAAAATTCACATTTTTCAACAAAACTGCAAAATCGTTTTGCTGAAAAATATATATGTATTGCAATAGCAGTAACAAACGTTTTAACATTTTCACGCTTTTTGAATTGCAACGATGAGAAATATGTTTAACAACACGTTTGTATACATAGTAATATAAAATTTAATGGTAGAAAAATCAAAAATAAATTAAAAATAAAATAAAATAATATAAAAATAAGACACGGGAGTAGAGAAGGTTTATCTGTGTAAAAACTTTATGAATGCGTAAATTCATTAAGCAGTGGGTGGTGCGGGTAGATGTGGTGATGGTGCAGCGGGGCAGGTTAATGCCGACAATCAGGCACCAAAAAATGAATTATAGCCCGTACTGTATTTTGAATTTTACGCGCTGAACGTAAGTACAGATTTGCATGGAAGTGTATAGAAGTACGAAAGTGGGGGGGAGGCAAAGGCAAGGTAGCCTACGCGACGACTACGACTACGAGGGTCGGTAGTTAAAAGGTAGGGAAGAGAGAGAAAGAGAGAGAGAGAGCAGTTAGGAAGTACTCACACGTGAAAGCAGACGGACGAAGCAGCGGAAAAGGAGTAGGTGGAGTAGAAAGAGGAGGATACCATCATGAAGGAGAGAGGGGGAGGGGAAGGGGAGGAAGGGTGGCTTATGAATATTGTATAAACCTAATCCTCCCAGATTGTGGATAAGTCAGCCGTACAACGTGGTGTGGTACCTCGCTTGGAGTTTCTCCCTCTTTTTCACCCTGTTCGACCGCTTCATTCGCGAAAAGGGTTTTAAAACCCTCCCGTTTAACGGGCAAGGGGTGAGGAGGTGGTGGTGATGGTAGTGGACCTTTTAAAAGAGACTCCAGAGATCCGTACGAGGGTAAAAAGTGATGGAGTAAGAGAGACTGTGAGAGAAGCTTGAAGTATGAAACAATAAACTATGTACTGAAAAGAGAAAGAAAGAAAGAAAGAAAGAAAGAGAATTTGGTATATATAGAAAAGCGTTTCGCTACTGGAGAAATAGAATGTTCGATGATTTCGTTTGCGAGACTAATCGGATTTTGTGCGTACAAAACTCTTTTTCTCGTGAAAACGACGCACAAGATTTTCTATATATATACATATAAAGGGTTGTCGAGTTGATAATCAAAAGCATGAGTAAAAAGCTGGTTTTTGCAATGCTTTTAAAATGAGAAGCTTGTCAGAATTTTGCTGATTGCAAATCGGCTGCTGCTACTGCTTCGATGTATGTTGGATTCAGTTCTTTATTTTTTTATTTATTTATTTTTTTTAATTAAGCTCTCTTGCAAAGTCGTTTGATCTTGTTTTGCGTTGTTCTTTGTTACTCGCTGATTATTACAGATTGGAAAATGAACAGAGTACAAGTGTAAAAAGTAATATCGATCGTTTTGTGTGTAGGAATAAAAGACTTTAGCTGTCAATTAAAAAATGTTCAAAATTAAATTCTCAATAATTATATAAAACTTGCTAGTTTTGATAAACATGATTAAAGCTAAATTGTAATTAATGAAATTAATAATTTCACAATAAATATTATTAATCACGTAATTTTGAAGATCAAATAAATAATAACAAACAATGACGTGAAAATGACCAAAGTGTGTTATACGAGCCATATAGAAGACATTTGTTTTGTTCTTACCTATATAAACCAACTATCTTGCAATCAGTGAACAATCGGACGAAGGTGTCCATCTGAACGTATATCCACGCAGTAACTATATAACCAAGCGGTGAAGGCTACCGTGTGTATGAGAGAGACAAAGAGAGAGAGAGAAAGCGTATACACCAGTATTACTACGTGGAATCGGCAAAACAAGACCTGGAAGCTACATATATACAATTCTCTCGCGTGGGAGTATAGGTATATAGGTATATACAACTATATACGTACAGAGTAGAAAGGGGCATCATTGGACTGTAGTCTGGGCTTTGGCAATAATTGTCAGATTGCTCGTAATTGCGAGCTCTCGAGACAAGTGCGCGCGAGAGAGCGTTAGGAAGGACGAGAGAGATAGTATGAGAGGTATATATACGATCGAGGATGCTGCAAGTATGATGGAGTTAAGGGCTAAGGAGAAAGAGAAAGAGAGAGAAGGAAAACTGGACCGGCGGCAATGCCGGAAGCTTCGCGAGAGACTAACTTCGTGCCAAGAGAAACACGAGACCCCGGAACGAGAAGATAGAGAGAGAGAGAGAGAGAGAGAGAGAGAGAGAGAGAGAGAGAGAGAGAGAGAGAGAGAGAGAGAGAGAGAGAGAGAGAGAGAGAGGAGGAAAGTATACCGGACGAAGAGAGTTTCTCGACTTGGATATATAGGGATATCTTGTGTTGGGAATGATTCTATTTCTCTTGATGGTCATATCTTTAATTAATTAAGTGTAGGTTTATTACTTTTTTTTCTTATATTTCTTGGATTTATTTTGAGAATATGTAAGAAAGAGTGTAGCTGATTTTAGATTTTGTTTTTTGTTTATTTGATATTTTATAAGGTACTTATAATTATGATTTAAATTATAATTTATAAAAGTGATTAGAGTGATTTGTGAAAATCATTAATAAATAAGTTTGTATTACACACCGAAAGTATGAGTGGGTGGAAAAATAAAAAAAAAACCGCTGCTATCTACATTAGCAGAATGCTTTCTCAAAGAATTTCGAAAAACAAAATTAATTGTATTTAAAATCTCACTATTTTACTTCTTAAAAAAAAATTCTAAAATTA
>JAPYZE010004704.1:0-11114 GCA_030522805.1 Leptomastidea abnormis
CTTATTATACATGGGTCAAGCATGCACCCCATGACTATGAGTAATCAATAAGAATGCGCCTATTCAGCTTATAAAAATATACATTTCAAATAAAATAAGAAAAATATAGTCACTTATTCAGCATATCAAATGTCTTGAGAATAAAACTGCTAAAAACATAAATACCAACGGACGTGTTTTAACAAGAATCTGCAATCAGTCATCATCTACTCGACTCACACGGTTCGCAAAACAAGCGTTATAGCTTATAAAGTATATCTATATATAAAAATACATTTCTATATTTCTTTCACTGATCTACTATGCTTACAAGTTTACAGACAATTTATTAACGCATTTACTGACACTTGCCGACTGTAACCTGCCTGACTTTAACAATAGACTCGTCCTATAATCTGGAAATTCGTAATATAATCCCTCATGTGCCCTCCAGTAAATAAAAATACGATTAATCAAACTTCTTCGACCACAGAAAATCCTTGGTTATTACACCCCTGGCCCGCATTTAGTCCCTCAGACGACGTCCGAGCCGAAGCCTTTATCGTCGGTGGTTTTTATCGCATGTACTGCGTCGTTAACGGTGTATACCATTAACCGACTGACAAGCGTACAATTTAACATTTTTAAAACATTACTATTTAATAACTAATGAAGTAAATAATTCGCTCAAAGGTTTTTATTAGTAAATTGATCACAGGAAATCGATTGGCGAGATCAAATCAGCAATTAGTTAATAATATCAAAAAATAAAAAAATTATTTTTTAATAGAAACATATTTGTTAAAGCAACCTATACCTTAAATGAAAGAGGAGGTTAATTTTAGGTAAAGTAATGAGTTATCACACAATTTTAGGCTGAAATATTATAAAGAAAAGCATTTATAAAGTTGAGTTTTTGGTTAACCTCAATTCGAACGTACAACCAACTCCTTTCAGTTTGACTATAGCCGAGCCAACACAGACTTCAGGGTGGTCCACAGAGTTCCGTTCCGCGTTCCCTATGCGTTCGATTACGATTTTGTAAATACGTGAAATATAAATATTAAAATTAGAATGATTTTTAACGATAATAATTAAAAAAAATAATTGTAATGATTATAATTATATTGATGATTGTATATTTTTTAATTGCAAATAATTTTTTCATTTTTCAATTGCGATTTTTATAATTATATCTTTATACTTTCAATTTGCAAATGCAGAAAAGTAAAGTCTTGCTTAAAAAGCAAGTAAAATAACTTATAACCGCGATTTCTATCCGAAAATTGCGCAATTCCTCCTAGCGCAATTGTACTTGGCTGGACGCTGATGCAGCGGGATGCCTTAGCTCCGTAGACTTAAGTGCTCCCAGTTACCTGGTGTCCGATGACAATGTTTAGGTCGTCCGCTCCAGGAAGTTATAATTAAAATCATCTTTTTTGATATTTTTCAAACTGCCTCCAGGTACATGGTGCCGAAGACGACGTTCAGGTCGTCTGCTCCAGGAAGTTATAATTTAAATCATCAATTTCGATATTTTTAGTACCCCCAGGTACCTTGTGCTCGAAAATGTTGTTTAGGTCGTCCGCTTCAGGAAGTTATAATTTAAATCATCTATTTCGATACTTTAAGTACTCCCAGGTATCTTGTTCTCGAAGATGATGTCTAGGTCGTCCGCTCCAGGAACTTATAATTTAAATCATCTATTTAGATATTTTTAAGCACCCCCAGGTATCTTGTGCTCGAAGATGATATCTAGGTCGTCCGCTCCAGGAAGTTTTAATTTAAAACACAAGCCGCTAATCAAGGCTTTGTTCAACAACCAACCTACTTACCCATGGTGCAGCCTTACTTACCTTACTTAAATCCGTGTTTTTATCCAATCGCCGTCAATCCATTTCAAGGAATGCAATACTACCCCGTTTCCCAATTCCCAATGAATAATTCAAATCAAGGAAATTTTTCAAATAGACCAAGTTCAAGGCCAAACTCTCCCAATCCCCAGAATTCTTTAAACTGGAACAACGCTCGCCGCCAGGACGCAGATCTGAGCCAGAATCCACCTTAGCGTCCAAAAACGATTTTAACGATACAATCAGCCGAATCTACCGAGCCCGAGGTATTGAAGAATCTTCAACAGTAGTATTGCAAGTCTTCAAACTGCGTAAGACCGCCAACGTTTTCGTTGTAGACTCGGCCGCGCAAATTATCGCAGTGAGGTACTCTTCCCTCCTATCAGGCATGGAAATAAACGCTGACAAGTGCATTACGATCACAGGTATTACTCCTGAAAGCACTACCACCCTAGGCGTAATAAACCTAAAAATATTCGACGTAGATCACGAATTTCACGTGCTACAACCAGACTCACCACTTAGTGAAGCCGACATCCTTGGCGACCCATTCCTCAAAGAAAAAGCTCGCATTTGCTACAGCTTGCGCGCTTTAATACTTGCTAGCCACCCCAATGATCCTTTCCCTTTCAAGGAAGATCAGTCACGGACAGCGATGAGGAAAGGGGCACCCAACTACGTCGAATAACTCTAGTTCCCAGTTTAACATCCGAAACGCACATACTTACCCAAAATCAACCCAATGATACCTCCGCTGTCCTAATCCAGGAAGAACGCACGTCGATTCCCACGAAGACCACGGCCCACGCAGAAGTACATCATGTGGCCGTAAAGTGAACCGCGCTGTCGTGAATCACGAATCACGCAGTCGTGAGTCACGCCGCCGAGTCATCGCCATTACTACCGATGGAAAGCACAGCTAGGGAAAATGAAAGCGTATACGTTAACATGACTTCTTCCGGACCCTCACGTCTGCCACAAGGCAAGAACGAACAGGCGCTCCCGTTCGCTCAAGAGGACGAAATACCTGCACCCCCCTCGCCCGACTCACATTTTAGGCATGAAGGTATCGCCTCAGGAAATAGTGGACTATACATCTTACCTGCAAGAACAAAAATTGCCATCAAAATCCCAGTAAAAGAAGGATCAACCGTCGGTCAAGCTTACCTGAGACAAATCCAGACGACACCAGGAGTCCTCATTGGCGAAGCTGCCGTGACTAATGAAAACGGCGAATGTTATACTATGGCTATCAACACCCAAGAAGACCCTGTGCAAATTGAAATTCCACCCCAAAAGTTAGAACCATTCGACCTCGGTGACTCCGAAGATTTCTTCAACTCGGGTTCCGATATTGAGTCGCCAAAAACCAAAAAGGATAGAATAAAACACATACTCAGGAAGCTACGGCGCACTTATCATAACAGAAAAATGTGTAGACAACTTGAGAAGATAGTCACAAAATACTCCCATTTATTTTACATAAAAGGAGATCCAGCGCTGTGCACCTCGTAACGCACCCGCAACATTCCAACGACTAATGGATCTCGTTCTACTAGGCTTACAAGGAATTGAAATTTTTATATTCCTTGATGATATCATTGTAGCCTCCAAAACCTTAGAAGAACATGAAGAAAAGATCCTAAAACTTTTCGAGAGGCTATCTGAAGCCGGACTAAGACTGCAACTCGATAAGTGTGAATTTCTTACCCCTGAAGTAACGTATTTAGGACATAAAATAGGCAGTTATAGAGTGAAACCAGATCCCAAAAAACTGGAAGCAGTAAGAAATTTTCCCGTCCCTAAAACTTGTACTAATATTCACGAATTTTAAGGTCTAGCCGGATATTATCGACGCTTTATACAAAATTTTGCAGAAAAAGCGAACCCTCTTTCCTCGCTTTTGAAAAAGAGAGTCGAATTTAAGTGGACCGAAGATCAACAAGTAAGTTTTAAATTTCTTAAAGAAGCCCTATGCAAAGAGCCAATATTATCTTGCGTGGACTTTGAAAAACCCTTTATCTTAATAACCGACGCATCAAACAGCGCAATAGGCGCAGTCTTGAGCCAAGGAGAACCGGGCGACGACAGGCCAGTGGCCTATATGTCACACAAACTTAACAAATATAAGCAAAATTATTCTACCACGGAGAAAGAGTGTTTAGCCGTATTAGCAGCAGTTCAATATTTTAGGCATTACTTGTATGGACGACCTTTTACAGTCTTCGGTGATCACGAACCCCTTACATGGATAGAATCAATAAAAGACCCCATGAGTAGGCTAAATCGTTGGCGTGCTCGACTACGAGGTTACTAATACACTTTTAAATACAAACCTGGACGCCTAAACACCAACGCAGACGCCCTTTCAAGAAACCCGGTAGAATCAAACGATTCGGCTAAAATGGACGCGCGAGACACCGCCAGAGCATTACCAATAGTCAGACTGACAAAAACATCCCTCGCAAGACAAAAACTCGCAAGCGATGCAAGCAATTCCGAATCTAAAACTTCGGTTAAGAAGAAACCTTGTAAAAAGACCTCGAGACTCGCACCTCCTCCCGTACCCGAACACATGAAGGGAGGCCAAGGAGAATTAAATGCGAGCACAATAGCAAAAAGTCTGATAACGAGAAAGAAAACCACTTGCGCCCCGACTACGTTAGAATCCGGAGCCACAACTTCCGACTCGGAAATAATATCTAGCGCAGACGAACGATCTCAAGCGTCGGACTCCGACGCCCCCATACCACAAAAGAATTGTTCGACGTTCTCTAGCCTAATAGATCCGCCTGCCGACCCGTCTTCGACTTCACAAACTGACGAGGCAACGGGAGAAAATAATATCACGGGTGCAAGTGAACTAGAGGAACCCTTGAAGTCACCTATGCCCAAGTTACCCACTTCAAGCAAATCGCCAATACAGCGAGCCCAAGCTCAATCGAGAAAAACGGTGTATTTCAACGAAGATAGCGATTCTACCACTAGTTCCGAAGACGAGTTAGAGACAGCAAAATCTCAGTTCCAATCTACCTTTAGAAAGTCACAACAGTCCAAAACTCTACAACCTAGCGAAGCCGAATCTACTTCCTTCATTGCTAAAGGAAGAAAATCTTCCATCGATGCTTGGGATCAATCATCTATGTAGTGGGACCCCTGCGAGCAAAATGACCCCAAATCTTTCGGCGACCACGGTAATATGTCACGACTACCAATCTCGTTACCCGCCTCTCCAAAGTCCCCGGTTATCGAACTCCAGTCTAGAAATACACAATTGCTACCACCTTCGCCAAAGACCCCGCACGAAGGAGTACCTAGCGAAATAAGCAAAAACTGGCCAGAAAAACAGAGTTCTAGAGGAAACAATAGCCAAATGGACTGAAGAATTTATGAACGAATACTTGTTCCAAGACTTTCCAGTAAGAAATAAATCTCCGCTAAGAAGATCTATAGCCATTTCAACAATGCTCAACGATTCTACACCTGAATCCCCATATTACCAACCTAACGTATCCACCATAGAACAAGGAGGAACGGAGGAAGAGGAAAGCTTTGATAACACCGCAAAGCCTATACCTCCTAACCCAGCGGCTAAACAACTGAATCTATCAAATGAAAACCTATCCTTCTGCAAGGGTCAAAGTGTAGCACAATCTCCATCGCCAACGAAACAAGCGAGTGAAGCGCCTCCCAGCGTGCCAACTGCCGGACCGAGCGCCGAAGTCACGGCAGAGCGCGACTCACCGAGAGTCACGCCAACCACCTCACAACAAGCCGTGACTCTGACCACACAAACTCCGATGTCCAATATCACTCTACCTGGCGAGACAACCTCGTCAAAACCCAACATGCGGTCAAGCATCGACTTCGATTCGATCGAACAAAACTGGAACCCTGAAAGAACCCAATTGGTCACGAACATCTTTCACCCACTAATACAAAATCAACCGGAAGTCACGACACATCTAACCTTTAAACCATCAAGGGAATGTCTAACATACAAAAGAGATAACCTAGTAACGTTCATTACAAGAGATTTAAAACTAAGCTCTGAAAATAACAAACTTTTGCTCGACCTAAATAAACTTCATAAAAAAACCCTGACTAGCGCGCAACCCGAGATCGGTGATGTAATCACGACGGAACACCATAACCGACATGTGTTCAGTTTGGTAATAAAAGAGGACGACAAGGACGAATTTACACCGCGCTCCTTGAAGTTAGCCCTCCGTGACACGCCTGAACGAAAATCCTGGAATATACTACGAATACCAAGGTGAAGTAAGATTGATAACTACCGAGTGGCAAATTACGATTGCGTTAGACTTTACAAATCTCGAAAATCCTACGGCATCCAAGTTTCGCTACCTAGAAAGTATGCTAAAACAATGTACCATGTAAATATCCGCACACAACTGTAAGGACTACATACCCTTTGAACGTTACACTTACATGATACATACGATAAACCACCTCCATAACGAACTGTTACAATTCTTTACCACTCCTAATAGTGTCACAAATCCACAACCAGAACCCAATCGTTTCATGCAAAAACGAGGCGCCCCGATCGAATTTATAGGTTGAGCTTCGAAAAAATTATTTGGCCTTATGGACACCGAAGACCGCGATGCAATATATTCCCACGTAGAAAACCTATACTCCCAATCCCAAAACATATCTACAATAATGGCCAATCAAACACATATCGTACGCTCAAATCTTGAAACCATACACAAAGAATTAAAAGAAAACGAAGTACGCTACAAAAAACTGCACACCGAATTCGTAAATTTAACAGGAAATAATAAACTTAAAAGATTTAGTCTCATTTTTGCACAAAATCGAAATAAATTCTAAAAATTTTGAAGAATCCTTACAATTCATAACTCAAGCATACAAAACGCTCTTAAATGCTCTCAAAACTACTACCCGACGACATTTGCACCCCCTCCTCTTTACTTCCGAACAGCTTACACAAATTATACAAGAGATAAATATAACATAAAATTGGTCACCTTCTCCCTTGGGAAGAAGCTCAAATAACTATTGAGCGATTGCACACACTCGCCACCACAGTGGCAGCCGTTGTTAACGGACGTTTACTTGTAACACTAGTTTTTCCCTTAACCAGCGCTGAAAAATATAGTAGTTACAGTTAATCGAACTTCCAATACCCCATCGTATACATTCAAAATTAACAGGATACATCAGCATAAACCCAAAATTTCAATATATTATAATAAATCACAATTTAAATTCATACATCGCCGCTTCGCCAGACTACATTCAAAATTGTATTAAAGATAAAAACGCGTTACTATGCCCACCAAATAACCTATATGCTTTGATAGAGAAGAAAATCCTTGCGAATTTTTACTTTTCACAAGACCTACATACGAAGCCCTAAAAAAGTGTGAAATAAAGTTTTACCAAGCAAATATGACTCACTGGAGAAAATTGATCATGACCGACGAATGGCTGTATTCAACAACAGAGCCTATATCGCTACGCATTATGTGCAACAAAAATCGTAATGATGTAAAAATCAACGGCACTGGAATATTAGCGATACGCAGCGAATGTACTGCCCATACTCGCGATATAAGTCTCTTTGGCGTGAACAAAATAAAATTCAACAATACTTACAAGTATCCACCCGGAGTCACTTACAACCTCCATTCAATCTTAAAACTCAATATAAGTCACCCCGCCGACTTGCAAAAATCTAACGATCTTATGCAGGAAGAGCAAACCCAATTAGATGATTGGGCAAAGTCTAACAATGCTTTGTCACTTTATCAAATCGAACAAAAATTCACTGAAATTGCGCAAACCCGGCGCAAGGAAAAAGAAAATTTCATTTATACATCCACTCTATTTGGAGAAAACACTATATTGACAATCGCCCTTACCATCGCTACTACCTTATGGCTGACTAAACGTTACCAGCCCAAGAAAACTTTCAACGAGAACCCAGTCATCAACGTACAACCAACTATACGGGAACCATGGTTTTCAAACCGAGCTCCGGCTATAGAGTTTCCCCAAATAACTGAAAGAGAAAATACCCGCAATAATATATCAATGTTGCCTATACAACAATAATTATATATATATATATATATATATATATATATATATATATATATAATCATACACTATACATTTACGCCCTATATTATCATATTTAATCACAATTATCTATCTATACGCAATTATATAATAACCATGTATAAGAGATCCAAACTTTTCGAGGAATGACATTAAAATATAACAAATTACGGAAATTCAACTGACCACGGATTCTAACGTGACTTACGCCCGCGAGATCTACAGTATTGCAACTCACGCCCACGCGATCAACGGTATCGTAGTTCACGCCTGCGTGACCTACGTATGACCATGGAAGCCGTCGTGACTCACGACAACCGTGATTCACGCACATCCAGCGTGATTCACGCACTTCAACTGTTAACCAATACTCCTTTCTCCAAATAAAGGAGAAAAGATAGGGTTAAGGAGTGTTGGGGCTCCAAAATTTTATATATTAGAAAATACAGAATAGAGCCATTAAAAACATAATACTTTAATTGTCAGGAGCCGTTTAGGAATTATAGAATTTAAAAATTTACAGAAATTATAAGAATTACCACAAAATATTGCGACTTTTAAAAATAATCATCGTATAAACCACCACACAGAGAAGTTATATAGAATTTTGTTAAAAAGGGTCTGAAAAATGAAAATAAATTATTCAGGACCGTATTAATAGAATGAGACATCCAAGGAATACTTGCAATCAGTAATTCCAAAGCAATACGAAAGTTTAAAGAATTAAGAATTTTAAGAATTGAGAATTTTAAACTAATAAGAACAAGATCAATACTAAGTTGATTTAATAGAATAATACTACATCTAAAGAATGTTCACTTTCAATAACACCAAAGAAAATAATATCCCAAAATTATTTGAGAATAAAATAATCAACTATGAAGGAAAAAGTGGTTAAAGAATGTTAAGAAGAAAAGAAAACAATTGTTCATGTTCCAAAAGCATCCCCCACTCAAAATTAAAGAATATGAAAATAAAATTTCAAATTGGAAAAAAAGTGCCATGTGTAAGATTAGTCCAATCCAATAACAAACAGATTATAGAACATTACATCTTCTTGGAAAATTAATAAAATATCACATTCTATCCACTTAGGCAAACAGAATGGAGCAAGATCCCATTTAAACAGGCCCAACTACAACCAATTGGCGTGACTCACGTCCCAAAATATATAGAATTTCACCCAACTCATATCAATTTAATAGATAAAAAGAATAATTGAGAAGAGATTATAAGAATTTACCATCAATGGAGCATGCATTAATAACAGACAACCACTCGCGAAGCAAGGAAAATACATCAACTCAATATTAAAATTAAAATTAAAATTGGATAAAGAACCGCTACGCACGTTATAATAGAATTGATTATGATATATTAAATAAAGATTAAATTGAATAAAGAAACCGCTTTAATAAAATACATACAGTATTTACATAAAATTCGTACCTTAATATATAATTTAATAATAATGGTTATGATTTTAATTACATATATATATAGACATGCACTTACCCATGTAAGGAGATAATATAACACCGGGAAATAAAAAAAACACCAAACTTTGAGACATACACTTTATTCATCAATTACTGTGCACAATAAAAACCCTTGATCCTAGAATAAGTAATGGAAGGGAAGGGTAAGAATAAGGAATTGTGAGGCCCCACCAATGGTTAAAAACCACGCCTTACGGACTGTAATACTAGCGTCTATCCACTCAGGACACAAGTATTCGTGAATCAAGTCATTTCGAAAACGCAAATGACGCCTCCAACAGTGAATATTCATCCAATGACGAAACTACAATAAATGAAATTCACATATACACTTCACAAACCTTGGCCCTGATTAAACATACTCACATTCACGTATCTTCTATCTTGTCGAGGATACCAGTACATGTTGTCCAAATAAAGACACTTTCCAACTACGGTCCAGAACCAACTAAATTCCACAAATCGGTAACTAAGTAGACCGCTAACATCTTGCCAGACGGAAAAATGCGCTGAAATGCATAACATGTAATTCGCGATAAGAACCGAAAATCTCGACACTCGATACCAACCGTACTCAGCACCCTTGACACGCGCAACAAAACTTAAATCTTCTTGCCGCACACGTAGAAGCCACACGCCTGGGACGCAGACGATATACCCTCGATTTAATTACGCTGAAATAGTATATTTATATGTATGTGTGTGTAAGTGTGTGTGTGTGTGTGTGTGTGTGTGTGTGTGTGTGTGTGTGTGTGTGTGTGTGTGTGTGTGTGTGTGTGTGTGTGTGTGTGTTGCGTGTGCGTGTGCGTGTGCGTGTGCGTGTGCGTGTGCGTGTGCGTGTGCGTGTGCGTGTGCGTGTGAGCGCGCGCGCGCGCCAATAATTTAATAAATTAATCAACTAAAACCCACCCGCGTTTTGTCTTCTTCTTCTTCTTTTGACGCCCCGGCCCCCGTTTAGCCCTTGACATATCCTCAGAATCTTCTGATCGCTTACGCTTTAAATATTTTAACTTCCTGGGACACCTTCGATCACGAATGAACCCAATTACATCTAAATTTTTGGCCAACTCGACGCAATTTTCTGCTTCCAAACACCTCTCCAAAACTACAATAGGCCCTTTCGTTCCGGAAAATAATCCACCACGCGGTCTAACAGCCCTGGTCCACTTAAAAATTTCAACCTGAGAGGGACTCTGAATGAATCCTTTTTCCCGCAAAATATCGTTACTCGTAACAGTGAAAGGTTTAATTAATTACGGGACTAACTTACAACGATTGACGATAAACATAACGAACAGGCTAAATTACTTTAAATACATCACGAGTAAGACCCTTCTATCTTACTCAAGATACGACCTAAGTACTACTTGCAACGTATGCACATTCCTTGTAACTAAAAACTACCGGATCTTAACAAGTCAAATTCAGAGCGAAACTTGAGAAGCATCGATAAGAAAACGCAACGGAACAACACTCGGATCTAAGCATACTGTAATGCAATCACAATAACGCGTACGTACAAATGTATGATTGCTTAAATAACAAAACAAATTTTGTTACGCAATTGTGTGATATATATATATATGGGCAGTTCTCTGTCAACGGAAAGTGAAAAATTTTAAATATCTTTTTTTATAGGGGCATTTTGTTCTAGGTTGTAAAAAACTCA
>JAPYZE010004705.1:0-10234 GCA_030522805.1 Leptomastidea abnormis
CTCTCTCTCTCTCTCTCTCTCTCTCTCTCTCTCTCTCTCTCTCTCTCTCTTACTCTCTTATGCCCCATAAACTTCCCTCTTTCTCGTATATATAGGTATCCCTTTCAATCCTTCCTTGTTCAGCAGGGGGTTTATTGGTGTGTATGAGCGAAGAAGAGGGCTAGTGCTTGTATATATTCGGACCGAATGAGAGGATATGTATAGGGTATGTATGTGGGATGGAGTTCAGTTCGTGAACGGAGAGTCGCGCAGATTTATGGGAGCTCGATGGCTCGACAATAGCCAACAAGTTGCCGGAAAACGATCGGTCGAGGAAACCAATACGTCGTGTAATACGTGTGTGTGTCTGTCTATATGTTATTATGGACTACTAACTGCATGATAGACCTATTATACACTGCTGGAGAGTTTATAGCTGTGAGGTTTATAATGTGTGTATGGTGTCTTGGACTAAAGAGTCATCAAAGTTTGTTGAGGATAAGAGGGAATTAGTGTTTGAAAGAATATATTGTGTGTATGAGGAAAAAGAAAGAGAGAGAGAGAGAGAGGTAAAGTGTTCGATGGATCGTTTATTTCTGGCTGACGTAATGGCTTGACACTTTTTTTTTTTTTTTAATGTCTTTTGGAGGCTTGATGGATTTACGTGGTTTGGGATTATTTGCGTCTTGTTGGAAGATTGGAACTAGTTTTATTGCTGATGTCTATATACTTTGTTGCGATTTTCAATAGTAAATTGCTTGGCTGTTTGGAGATTTGTATTCGATTTAGTGTTACTTTGTTTTGGATTGGAATGATTGATTTATGATTGTATCTTTAATTTTTATTTATTTTTTATTCTCACTTTGTAATTTTATTTTTAAAATAATTAAAAAATTTTGTAAAGCATATTTGATCTTTTTTTTAAGGAAATGAGAATTCGAAATTTGATGAATCATGAATTATTTTTATGTAAAAATATATACGCTGAGTTACGTAAAATATTTGGAAAATTTTATTCTATTTTCAAAAAATATTTAAATATAAAAGAGTTACAATATAATCAATCAATTCATATTTTATGAAGCCAATTTATGTTTGAAGGTATAATTTTAGTTATATAAGAAAATGGAAAATTCAAATTTATTTTATTAAACGTAGAGTCATAAGTTTTAATATACCCTCTGGTTGAGTAATGGTAAACCGATCGTTAAAAACATAAAGATAAAAATGTTAATTACATAAAAGTCTATCAGAAACATTTAAAAATCATTATTTTAAGGGGTTTTTAATATGATTTAAAGTAACGAGTTATGAAACTTGAAAAAATTTGTTGATTAATATCATAAGGAGTTACTCTTTGAAGTTCATTTTCTAACTTAACATATTATTTTCATTATTAATTTATTTAAATTTAAAATATAAAATTTTATAAAAAATTAATTCAATTTTTTAAAAAAAGTAGAAAGTAACATAAATTACTCTTGTAACATTTTCATTGACTACAAAAAATCTTACTCAATAATACAAATACATCTCAAAAATTTACACACATAAACTTATTAACTCTAAAAAAATTATCATAATCATATCCAAAAATTCAATTGAAAACATCAATTTATTGGGAACCATTGAGTACCCGAAAATTAAAATTTATAGCCATCTTCTTATCCCCATAACAACACCACCAACAATAACCAACATACATTTATACACAAACACATATTCAATCACAAAATTCAATAAAACCCTAAGATATAGTCCTTATACGGTTAAGTTGTCCTCAGAACACCCTGTATATATCGTAGTCATCGTCCCAGCAAAATACGACATTAACGCATAAAATTTCGGAAATAGCCAAAGGAAGCCCAAGTTACCGCCCCGGCGGACACTTGCCAAAGCAAGAGTCGTCCATTCAAGCAACAGCAGTAGCAGTTCCTTGCTTGGCAATAATTCATCCGACGGCGACCCGTATATAGTATATAGTCGAGTATCGTTGGGGGAGTTGTATATACATGGACCATCGCTTTATATACTCATCCTTTTTTTTCTTCACACACCCATATGCGCGACATCGGCGTTAACTTAATTCTCTGTAGTGGTAAGCTATTTTCACACGATATACAAAGATGCCGATATTTACGTGATTCGGCAACTTTTACGTTTACAGGAAGACAAATTTTACAGGAAGATGGTAAGTACTGGGAAATTTGTGGTTTTTCAGTTGTTGGATAAAAGGGTTGTATATATGTGTGTGTGATGCAGATGTTTAAAGGATGAGAGAGAAAAATAATGAAGTGGATATATATGGTATCGAGGTGTGGTGTGTATAGGATTCGACTTGTCATTAGTCTCCTGATGCTTCGAAAGAAAAAGAAAAGGAATATAATACTAAGGCGAACCGCGTGATGAGAAACAGAAATAAGACCCCTGTGGCTTAATGTTTTCCAAATGAAGCTGACTAGAGTTGTAAAGTGGGTATAGAAGAAGAAGAAGGGATAGAGAGAACAAAACTCGATAACAATCGACTCGATGATGTCAATTTGGCTACCGTATATCTTTCTTATGAACTGTGGAGTTGGTCGTCTAAGGCTTTTGTGTGCAGTTTGTGTGTAATTCTGGACACGTGTGCCTGAATCGAACCCTTTTACTACTTTTTGATGACTTTCTGTATTGATGGTGTGAGTTTTTAATTTATGTTTTGTTGTTATTACTATATATGGTTTACTAATTGTTTTGCTATTTTTTGATGATTTTTCTTTATCTAAATTGTTTATTATTATTGTTGGAGAAATTTTATGATTTTAGATGGTTATTCGTTGTTTTTGAATAAGGTACGTGATATTGTTATTAATTTGATGGTTAATTATTACTATTTTTTATGATTTATTTTAATTGGAATTGTGATTAAACTTATCCTGAATTGATTTTGAGTAAAAACTTAATTGGTTTTCTTGTGATTTTTGATTTTAATATCGATTTTTTCTTAATTTTTTATTAAAATAAAAAAGATATTTTACCCGTACTGTAAAATACTATATTATTTTAACGTACAATAATTTCCGTTATAATTCGGTGAAATACTCATTTATATTAGTTTTTTAAAATACTACAATTATATTCATATTAATCTTGTCCTATTCAACAAAATTATGTTAAAATTTTATACTATATATTTGAATACAAAAATATTTTTGGAAATAAATATTGTTTGTAGGATAAAGCTATTTCTAATGCAAGTCTACGAAATGACACTAATGTAAAAACGTGTAAGATTATTTATAAATATGATTTGATTAATTTCTATATAGGGGGATGTAAGTTTCCTTTAGTTTTTTTATTTAGAAAATTAAAAAATATTATAACTTATTTAATAAAAAAGAATACTGAATATAATTACTGATTTTGTAATAATAAAAGAAAAACTATTCGAAAAAAGACACAATTCCTTATCGCATTGCTATAATAAAAACCGATCTCGCACGCAATCGAGTTTATACCTCACATCTAACCAGCGCTTCTGTTAATCCTACAAAATCCCCGTTACTTACCTTGTTGGCTGCTCTTCCGCGTAGTCTTCTTCTCCTTCATCCAAGGGTACTCGGGCACATTGACACCAGAAGCATCCTGCACCTGTCCATGCGGATCCATAAGTCCATGATAACCAGGATGATGCTGCGATCCAGGACTCATGGGTCCACCTGCTTGTGCGGGTGCACCAGGCGAGTGATGCTGCATGCCACCCTCGGCACCGGTCATCTGCGGCAGGGCGGTCATAAACTCGGCCATCGAGGGTTGGCTGCTGATGAAACCGGTTTCAGCTGTGCCGAGATGCCCGGGTGGCGGTGGCCCGACCACCGCCGCCGCCTCCATGACCACACCGCTACTGCTGTTGCTGGTGGTAGCGGAGCCAGCGTGCGGGGCCAGAACCGCGCCGGTCCCGGGCCCCGCGGCCACCGAGGCCAGCCAGAAGCCACCGCCGGCGTCGGTAGCCAGGACGGCTGGGGGAGTGGGCGACCTCGTCGTTTTAACGGGCTCGGATTCTACCCTGCTGATACCAGCTACCGCCGCCGCCCCACCTGACGTTTCCTCGTAATCCTGACCGAGCAGGTACCGGCTTTCCGGCGACGGACCGCAATGGTGGTACTGATGATGGGGACGTGGGTCGTACTGGTTATGCGTTCGGTAACTACTCAGGATACCGACGGCTAGCGGTTCTTCGCTGCACCGCTTGATGCCACGCATTAAATTTTATTTTTTATTTCCAATTTTATATTTTTCTTTTTCTTGTTGATGTTGTTGTTGTTGTTATGTGAATGTTTATCAATGCACTACAGAATCGTATGAGGTTAATGTTATGTGATTTACATCCTGAAGAACACCGATTTGGTTATAGATTTGATTGATACTAATATTCACACAATTTTATAATATTGTCCATAAAATAAAACTTTTGTTTAAAGTTTTCCGCTTAATTTCACAATTATTATTATCACTAAAATAGTTATATTTCACAAATTCACTTTATCACTTCACCCCACTGATAAAACTATTTTCCACAACCGATTTATGGTCATTTAAGCGAATATTAATTTATTGTATTTTATTAACTGTTTTCACTAATCATCACTTATCACCTTGACATTAAAAGTATCATTTTTATCAATTTTAATCGCTATTTTCATGTTTTATAAACGCACACAACCGATGTCTCCATTTCATCATCCTTTAGCCTTCAATCGATTTCAACTTCACAAAATCTTCACCCGAATTATCCAACTTTGAAAAAAGCACCAATCCAATCACTTAAATCCAACTCCAAACAAATTCATTTCACAAACTTTAACTCTCTCAATATCATCACTCGATCTCCAATCGGTCTTCTTACTATACACAGCAAATTCATTCTTACCGATACCATAACGATATTGCACTATTAACTAATCGTATTATTCAAAAAACACTCGCGAAATAATGCAAAATAAAGCCGAGCTATATAATACGCGCGATCCGTATATGCGACGTGAAAGAAGAAGAATACGACAGCGATGACGACGACGACGATGCCGAGGACGCGGTGGCAGTCGCGCACACACAAACACATTCACAAACAACAACCTCAACTCCCGAGGCCCCTAGTATACACAGGCTCGCGCGCTTGCGTTCCCGTCACTCCGTTCTCTTTCTTTCTCACTCACTCCTTCATCTATCTATCTATATATCATCTCCTTTGGAGTAAAATCTATATATATACACACATATTCGGTGGCTCAGCTTACATGTCGACGACGACGACATCAGTCTCTCTCTTTCTCTTTCACATCTATACAGCTGGCTACGCTGGCTGGTACTCGCGATCACGTGATCCTCAGCTCTAAGCCAATGAGCAGCCGGTACCGTTGCGTTCCAAAGTACGGCCCTCCCGGTAGTAGGCGGGCGCCTAGTACCTCTTCGCGGAGATGTTAAAGAGAGAAAGAGAGAGAGGCTACACACACTACACACACACACCATTCACTCCGTATACATTCCCTTTCTCTTTCTCTCTTCCTCTTCCTCCACCACTATCTATATACGTATATGTATAGTGGGCTTCAGAAGAGCGCGCACACCTATGAACGTGCAGCGCGGTGGAGTCGCGCGAAGAAGAAGCGAAGAGAGAGAACCTCTCGCTACGGTGTTTCCGTGCCTTGTGTTGGCTATTGCTGGGTTAATGCTACTATACCTATATGTTTGTGTGCGCGCTTACCGCAGCGCTGCAGGCGGCTACGGTTTTGTATAGTAGTGAGTGAATGAGAGAGAGAGAGAAAGAGATAAAGAGGGAGGGCGCGAGTGTGTGTGTGTGGGCGGGTCGCGTTGAGCTTCCAAGCTATGCGCAGAGAGTACGGAACCGCATGATGTGCATTGGTGGGGGGATTGGGCTGTCACGTGCGCGAGGCCACGAGGTCTTTTCAAGATAGTGTATATAAGAGACACACCAGAGCGTCTGATTTTGGTTGTCTTTGGAAATTTTATGGTATAAGTATGGTGTGGATGTATTATGTACCTGTAAGAAATTTAAGTGAAAAGGTGTACCTGTTAGGTATTTGTTTTTAAGATATTTGTTGGGATGTTGAGGGGGATTTTGAGCTTTAAAGCGATTAAGGCTTACGATTAACTTGTATAGGGATTATTATTGTAAGGAGGGGATTATTGTAAGTTGCTGGTTTGTTTTTGTAGGATTAAAAAAAATTGAGGGTTATTAGCAAGTAGTTTTGTAATTTGATCTTACTAGGAGAAGGTTTGACCTCCGGGAGCTGGATTTTGACCAAACTTGAAGAAATAGCTTCTTGTTGAAAAAAAAATACCCCTGTTTTTGTCTTTTTATTGAATGGGCTTTTTTCCTGACCTACAGGCTAATATATATTTATATATAAATATATCAGTGGTGCTTCTTTCTAGTTTATCTTGAATAAGATCAGTAATAGATATAGTTTGAAGATATAATTTAAAAGTTGAGAAAATCAACTTTAATTTGATAGGTTGTATGTTGATAAAATATTTATTCTATCAAAAGTTATAGTCAATTGAAAATGATAATTATTTTACACATTTTTTCCATGTTAATATAGTCTAACTTTGTATGCAAAAATCATATATAAAACCATATGTAGAACGTGTAACAAAATCATTATTTTTGATTGACTGTAACTTTTGGTAGGATAAATATTTTATCAACATATAACCTATCAAATCAAAGGTAATTTTCTCAACTTTCAATAATATTTTTAAAATTTGTCAATCACTAATTTTATTTAAAATAAACCAGAAAGAAGCACTGCTGATATATTTATTTATATATATTAGCCTGTAGGTCGGAAAAAAGGCCCATTCAATAAAAAGGAAAAACAGCGGTATTTCTTTTTTTTTTGAACAAAGAGTAATTTCCCCAAGTTTGGTCAAAATCGAGCTTCCAGAGATCAAACCTTCTCCTTGTTAGTTTTGATTATAACTAATTTTGATGAATTTTTTTTAATTTATGTACAATGTAAATAATTTTATGCATGAATATGTAAGAATACAGGTCAGAATCAAGAAATGTTGAAAAATTTATTTTAAAATCTTAATGAAAAACTATGACAATTAATTTAAACTTTTACAATTAACTACTATTCTGAATTTTTTAATAAGGAAAGCCATTATTTTATGTAATGTACAATTAATGTACAATTTTAAAAATATTCATAGTGGTACATATCATGTTACATGTTACACGTTACATGTATACTAAACTAAAAACAAATAATGTTCGTAGTTTAGTAAAAAATTTATCCTATTTTACTAATAGGTAACCACAATGAATATTTTTAAAATTGTACATTAATTGTACATTACGTTAAACAATGACTTTCCCCGTTAAAAAATCCCGAATAGAAGTTAATTGTAAAAACTCAAATTCATTGTCACAGTTTTTCATTAAGATTTTAAAATAGATTTTTTTTAAAAAAAACTGTAAATTAATTATTGCAATATTTAATTTAAAATTTTTTTATTATAAAAGACGAGACTTCATCATTTACATTAAAATCTATTACATAAAAGGTTTAATTCTATTGTAATCACTTAAACATGTTTACATTTTTTTTTATACAATATCACATATGCTCTGCTCAAATTACAATAAATCAATTTTTTCATGTATTTACTGTCGTTATTTCATATTATGCATACGTCACATATGGATTACTTATCGATCATGTATGAATTATGTATGTTTTCGATCTAAGCATGATCAAAGTATTTATGATTACGCATAATTTCCGTATAATCGATACAGCAAGTTGACTTTGTGTTATTACAGATATGCTTCAATTTACTCTACAATTCACTAAAAAATTTTACTTTCAAGATAAAGTTTATTA
The DNA here is from genome assembly GCA_030522805.1 of Leptomastidea abnormis. Lineage (NCBI taxonomy): Eukaryota > Metazoa > Arthropoda > Insecta > Hymenoptera > Encyrtidae > Leptomastidea > Leptomastidea abnormis. Next base: position 7,875 of record JAPYZE010004705.1, read on the forward strand.
ATATTGTGTTTGTAAAAAAAAACTTTAGACGAACTCAATTTAGCAATACCTTCTAATAATTTAGCAAATTCTTCCAAACTGCAATATACATCCAGTAATCAACTCTTCTCTAAAAAAAGAAGGCAAGAAGCTAACAACATTTACCCTACACTCTCTCTCTCTCTCTTAGTCATCTCTCTCTCTTTTTCTCTTCTCCTCTTCCATCAGTATAACGAAACTGATATTTAAAATAGGGCGGTGCTCTACAGTTCACTTCGTTCCATAAGTCCATGCCGACATTGACGTTAACGGTCGGGATGAACCTCTCTCTCTCTCTCTTTCTCGCGTTTACGGGCGCCGGCTGGCGTCTGTTATATAGGTATAGGTGCGTATAGTATAGGCCAAGTAGAGAGAAAAGAGAGAGAGAGAGAGACAGGCTCTTTTGCGTTCTCTGCTGTATAGAAGCGGTGTGGAACGGTTTCGATGACAGATTACCCTGATCCGCTTTGTGGCGGAGCTCTCATTTAGACAGGCAATTTGATTGAAAAGTTCATTGCGCGAGTGTGGCTGCTCTGTGTGTGTATGCTGTAAAGATGCGCTTTAAAAATAAAAAAAAAAAAAAGAAGAAGGAAAGAAATATAAAAAAAATTGAAAGTATAAACGACTTTCTTTTAGCGATGATTTTCGAAACCCTTGCTTGTTTGTGGATCTTTTTTTTGGAATTGGTGTTCGTGGAGTATATTTTATGGTGCACTAAGATGTAGAATAATTTTTTTTTATAAGAAATTTAAAAAAAATGGCATGGAGTAAAATATTTTTTAGTATAAACTCGATTTTTATAAAAAAAAAAAAAATAATGTTACGAAAACTGACAGTATATTTATTTTAAAATTTGCTCAGTTTTTGAATAAATATTTGAATAAATATATTTCACCTATAATCTATCACACGAAAAAAAAAGAAAAACAAAATAAACTCTCTGGATAACTTAATATCACCATCACACATCCAACCACCAAATAAAAAAATTTACATTCAACCTCACACAGTATACCTACCTACCAAATCAAATACCTCGCTACAAAATCCTAGACATCGAAATATATATATACCTACATCACCACCCTAATCCCAACTTATTATTTAAAGAAAAAAGAAAGAAAAAAAATGCACTCATAACGTATAGGAAGGGAAAGAGGAGGAGAGCACGTGCAGCCCGGAAATTCGGGGATGCCACAGGGCGGTGGTGGTGGTGGTGCGGAAACGAGTAAGCGAGAAAGATAGAGCGAGACGAAGGGGAAGGTTTGGCTCGTAGTATATAGTATATATACGCGGAGAGAGAGAAAGAGAGGGCGAAGTGTCACATCTGCCGCCAGAGAGATTTAACTATACATTACAGACACACGATATGTCAAAGTCCTATACTTCATATCGACTCTGCCATTTATTAAAAGTTTCATCGCGCGAGAGAGAGAGAGAGAGAAAACGCGCAAGCACAAGCGATCCACCCACTCTTACTCTCTTTCACCTCGTACCGCCTAGCTTCCACCCTCTACTTCTACTCTTTACGGACTTTTTTTTTGCTCCTCCAAGCTGCGCGAAATCTTGATTCTTTTTTCTCTCTCTCTCTCTCTTTTGTGACTTCTGTGAATTTCGCAAAATTGGAAAGAGACAGAGAATATGGATATTATATACTTTTGGTTTTGTATCAAACAACTTTTCGTCAGCCTTGATTTTTTTCTTACTTTTTTTTTCTGATTTTATATAAGAAAGCTAAAGCCAATTTCAAGAGAGCTCTGGCTGGGGAAGTTTTCAATTTTTGACATACATTTTTCATATCTCATTTCTTACGTGATTGCGAAACCGAAAAAGTTTTTTGTTGGAGAGAAAGATCGAAAAAGACGCAGAAATATATTATATATTTTATAAAATTTTCTTACAATTTACCGTATCAGTATTTTTTTTATTCTTTTCCTAAAATTAAACATATCTCTCATCCGTTAACAAAAAAAAAATTAATCAATAAAATAAAAATAAAAAGTTGAAACAAACAGATAACAACTTTTTACAATCCCCTCTAAAAATAACATAAACACCTACCTAAAAATATAAAAAGTATAGGTATATAAAAAAAAAAAAGCTCGAAGAAGCCATATACCCGCCGTAAAGAATCAATAAGTTCAGTATACATTGCGCAAGCACAAGGGAGAGAGGGCACTTAGTATACACTTTGTACACACTTGAGAGCAGTAGTATATACAGTATAGAGGGGGTTGAGAGCAAAGAGGGCGCAAATTTCTGTCTTCCCCCTCCCCCTCCACTCACAACAGAAAGAAACCAAGAAGCGCTACTCCTCTACCTCCTCTTATACTTATTTTTTT